>JAHDVF020001216.1:0-150113 GCA_022606425.2 Lepidostoma basale | reverse complement strand
AAATGTCGGCCACATTAGGAGGCGAAAAAACACGATTTCGACTGCGTGCATGACCCGATGTATGAATGTTTAGGAATTGAGATAAGTATATAAGATAATAAGAATGTGTCCATTCAATTTGAAAAAAATACCCTTCATAACACTGAACTTCAAGCTTAAATGCAATTTTTTTTAGATAATCAATTGTTTTGGCCGAAACACTATGATATTTCAACATTATTAGACATTTCAATTTTGAAACATTATTATTTTATGTATCAAAAATTAGTCTTATGAGATTGACGCAACAGAGGTATCGCCAACATGTGCTGTATTTTTTTGTGTTAGTTGTTTCAAAATTAAAACATTTAATAAGATATTTATAAAATGGTCCTTTAATTCACAAAATAGTACTTAAATAAATAAAAAACACACAAACTTTAATAGTTTATTACAATTGCCTTTCAGTTGCAAAACATATTGATTTAAAATTTGACTAATTTGATCGTTTCAAGATTTTCACGATCACATCATCGACTTATATTTACATTTTCTATTGATTCGTTCCATTATATAATCCATGCTCTTTATTATTTTGTTAACTCTTAAAGTATAATTAAATATCGAGGGCCAAATTGACAGAATTTTAAGAATGTACTAAACATATTTTTCTTCTTCTTCTTCTTAATGAGGGATTCCAAAAGATGAGCTTCCCATCCATCTTTTTTGTGGTCTGCCCGGGGATCGTATACATTGGTATCGGCCGTGCAACACAATCAGAGGGAGTCTGGATGGATCCATTCTTCTCACGTGTGCATACCAATATCTTCTCCTTTGCCTCCCCCACCTAACGACATCTTCGACCTCCCATATTTACCTTATCCTTGAGTTCCTTATTCTATCTTATAGTGTCTTGTAAGATATGCTTCTTAGTGTCTTCATTTCAGACAATCTGAGCGCGTTTTTTGTTGTTAACAAATTAATGAAAAAGTTATTAGAATGATTTAGAATTAAAATGCTAAAAAAAAAATCATTGCTTCTTGACCAAAGGTATTATTGATACAAATGAAGTCGTCTGTTTTATAGAAGTTTTATTATATTATATTTTATGGAAATTACAAGATTTGCCTTCTTCTTCTTCATCTCCCTCATCCACTCCTGGACAAATGCCTCCTCCATTCGCTTCCATGTCAATCTGTCTTGTGCAGACTGCCTCCAGGTTATTCCGACGCGTCTGTTCAGATCATCCTTCCGCCGTAGTTACGGTCGCCCTGCACTTCTATTTGCCGCCCACGGTCTCTAAGTCAGCAGTCAGTTTGCCTTACAATAGCATTATAATTATCATTGATAGCTGCCACGTTTGATAATGCCTGAGTAAGGCGAAAATTTTCATTCCCATTAAATATAATGAAATTTCTAGAAAACAGACGTTTTCATTTGTATTAAAATGAAAATAAATAAATAGTAAAAATTTCAATCCATTTGACAAATAAAATGCAGGGCATCAAAAATAGATTACAACTCCAGTAAAAAAAAAATCCATTTAGAATGAGATCTTTTACTTTAAAGTAATGACTGATGAAACTTCATTCTGAATCCTTCGTATCGAAGTACATCTCTTGAATGAAAACTCGAAGATCGTTAGCCGAGGAAGTCGTTTGAGCGAAAGAAAAATTACCGAAGGGAAGGCCGAGATCGTGCGCCGGGGTAAATGCATCGTATATTATAAAGATCACCAGGCACCGTTTGCTCGGAAAATTGTAGGAGTTCCTTGAGATTTATTTAGGATGTCTAATGCATTTCGCAAGCCCGGCCGGATGTCCGATTGCGTAGACATGCCGTAGATTGGGATGGCTAGAGAAAAAGCAATATTCTTTAGATTTATTATGATTGCGTTCATTGGGAGATAACGAAATTGGGCAATTAAATCTAAAAGAAATATTTTTTTATATATAAACCAATACAATATATAGGATGTTTTTTTAGAGGTTTGATTTTTAAAATGGCAACATTTTTTCTATAGACTGTCAATTTGACAGTCGACAGTTGATTTGTAGTCAGTACAGTTTTGCCATTTTACCATGAATAGACTAACTTACAAATTTCGCAAAATTATTTTGAAAATCATCTTATCGTCATCTAATCAATCTGATCGTGCACTACGTCCATTTTACGGTCGACATAATCGTCCATCCGAGCAAGTTATTCGGAAGACCATGGATCGTTTTCGCACCACGTACACTCTAATGGATAATAAGCATCCACAAAGACGAAAATTGTCGAAAATTGGACATCAGGATTGCGCTTCATTCAAGCTAACCGTGGCGCTCATATGTCTGAAATCATATTTAAACAATAATGGCATTAATTATCTATTAAATAAAGCCAAAATCATAAACATTATCATTATTTTAATGTGTGTTTTTTTTTTTGAATATATATTGTATACCTCTAAAAAACCACGCTATTCTTACTTGTATCATCAAAAGCATGTTAGTTCTGCAATTTAGGAGATACAATAACATGTGATTGCCAAATTTAAGTTTTTATACATTATTTGCTGAAGAAAAGTTTGGTGAATTTTTCACTAATCTTGAAGGAAAGATACCAGTCAAATAAGAAACCAAATTTTTGTTCACTGTTTCATGCATGATGACGTAAAACTGCAAGTTAAAATTGTAATATGGATATGATACTTCTTGCTTTTTTCTTAGGCATTATCAAATGATAATGTCAAAACTTGTCATACTCATAAAGTCTATTAAAACTTCTAGAAAACAGGCGTTTTAATTAAATATGTTTTTAATCTTTTGATCTCAAGACCTTTGAAAAGACAACTGGATCACAAAATTTCGTACAGAGAAGCCATAGCGAGAAGATGATTTTGTATTTTCTCTATTTAATTATTATGAAATGTTAGTTTAGCTGCAAATAATTGTTTATAAAAATTTTAAATATATTTTTTTCTATACCTTTTATTTTCGCAACTAGTTGCAATAATCATGGAAGTAAACAAAAGTCAACATCAAGTTTCATGGTTTGTTTGTTTTATGCCATGTAATTTTAAAAAAACTTTCTCGGGCATGCGCATTGTGTGCATTTCGAATTAAAAGCACAGCGTTTCGAAGTATTCCTCTCTAGCTACATTGTATTCAAAATTCAATTCTCGTATTCTTTCTCTGACGACAAACGTACGGGTTTTTGACTATTTATATTATGATTTATGGGAATGTCGTGAATGTCGACATTATTAAATGTTTTGATAATGACTTAGACAAGCGAAACAGACGTTTTCATTCGTATTAACTATTTAATATGGAGTCTGCGGAGAAGAATGTGCGGGAAAACGTTGTATGATAGAATACCGAACGATGAAATAAGAAAGAAATGTAAGGCAGATGACTGCTTCATGAATAAAATTAAAAAAGGATCTTTGAGATGGTTTGGACATATGGAACGAATGGATGAGAGTAGAATGGCTAAAAAGTTGTGCACAAACAGCGTGAGTGGGAAAAGAAGCCGAGGACGACCGAGGAAAACATGGCATGACCAAATTAATCAATTACTAAAAGGCGGTCACATTCGAAGTCGGAATAATCGACGTGCGTGCATGGTGCGATGTATAAATGTGGAGGAATCCCGAGAGGTATGCCAGGACAGAGCATTGTGGCGATTCATCCTCTCTGCCTACCCCTCCGGGGAAATGGCGTGATGGTACCGATTTTTAATGTTTTTGTTGTTTTTCTCATTTGCGATTTTTATATTATTAATTAATTCTTTACAAAATATTGTTTTATAAGTTGTAAAATGTTCCTGTATTTTTTTATAACTTTATTAAATAAATTAATAAAATAAAATAATAATGTTTGGGAACCCCTGATCTAGAAATAAATATTTCTGCTATATTTGACAATATTTTTAATTTGAACTTAGTGAATATAAATGGATATGGATAATGAATAACCACATTTTAATATTTAGTATAACGCTATTGCGAGGCGTCAAAAAAGATTGCCAGCCTATGGTCTGTACTGCGATTCGGCAGTGCAATCAGCGATTCGCGCTGCCGTTCACTAGCGGTGGTATCTCGGCAGGGCGGGGCCTCTGCCGCGGGCCGTACAAGTCCACCGCCGTGTTCCCTAATGCTATAATACAACAGCATCCCGGTCCAGCGTGCAGACTGCACTGTTGTCTGTCCGCGGGCCAGACGAGACCAGCGGCGTCCGCTATCAAATGACCACGTGAATTTTTTTTTTTTTTTAATCCAACCATTTTGAGCACAAATGGAGAAAGATAACGCCCTTTGCAATGCTACAGACAAAGAAAATAATTGTCTTTTGATCTAAAATACCATCCGGAGGAGTTACCCCGCCACACTGTTACGCTACAATATCTTGACAACTTTCACGCTGCCTCTACATTTATACTTCTTCTTTCGATGTCGTGTCAGGTCCCCCCCAACGTTGGCGATCAATGCAGCAAAGGCATCTCTGTCCTGCGCCACTTGGAACAGGTTCTGAACTCTTGTAATTCCTGTCCACCAGCCACGCAGCCAGGGCAGCTGTCTAAAAAAAGAAATACTACAAAAATTACAGCAGATGTATGAAGATGTCTGTCACAATCACAGGTGTTTAAATGGGCAAAACGCTTCAAAAATGAAGAAGAAGGAAAAAATAATATGGAACAATTTCGGCACGCGTTTCCCTACTCCGCCTTATAATAAATGTAAACTCCCCCGTTTCGGTCCAAATAAAGCGGTATTATGTGCTAACCATCTCGGCGCCCCCTAGCGATAGGGGATGCGAAACTGACACTGTCCCCTCAATGCAGTCCGCGCTTCATGGCCGATCGTAAAAATACGCAATAATCACTAATCCAGGGATGTTACTTTGGTCCTCGTTTCGATACATTTCAGGTTTAATTCCCTCGCTTTTATGACATCCATTATCTCGAGTACGCGGTCCTAAATACAGCATCAGTACACAGTTGCCAGAGATGGCGGCTTTCGTGGCAACAGGCATGGCTGCCACACGGAAGATCCCGATTCTCGGCGATGAGAGGGGGAAAAAAATCACGCCATATTTTATCTGGTAGAATTCACGTTACAATGTTTAAAAACGATAGACACGTTACATATCAGAAGTCATGAAAATCAATCAATAGCTAAAAAGTCGTGTACAGGCAGAGATAATCAAACCGCAGAGGACAAGAGAAGAATTGGAATTAGAAACATGGGTTACATCCTTAAAAACCGTAAAATACCCGATCAACCTGAAACGAAAAGTCTATGAAGCTTGTGTTCTGCCAGTTGGTACTTATGGTCTTGAAACTGTAACATTGTCCAAACAAAGTGCCGAGAAACTACGAGTGACCCAAAGAGCCATATTAGGAATAAGCCTAAGAGACAGAGTCAGAAACGATACGGTGAGAGAAAAAAAGGTCACTGACATCATCCACTGGGTGGCGACTCTAAAATGGCAATGGGCAGGTCACGTAGCCAGAAGCTCAGATGAAAAATGAACAAGAAGACTGCTGACTTGGAGACCGTGGACGGCAAAGAGAAGTGCAGGGCGACCGCAACTACGGTGGAAGGATGATCTGAACAGACACGTCGGAATAACCAGGATGCTGTCTGCACAATACAGAGTGACATGGAAGCGAATGGAGGGGTCTTTGTCCAGGAGTGGACGGGAATAGGCTGAGGAAGAAGAAGAAGAAGAACCAGCAAATGTTACACTGCAAACCAATCTCTTGTATTGAAACTAGCAATGCGAAGATAAGGGGAAGAACGTAGCGCAATGTATTATAATAGTAATTTTAATAAAGGAAGAAACCATGACAGTCTGCATCATTAGCGTGAATGGTGAAAATTTGGAGCAAGTAGATGAGTTCGTGTATTTAGGTAGTATGTTTACAAAAGATGGGCGAGTGAAGAGGGATATTGAAAGAAGGGTTGGGGCAGGCAACAAAGTGAATGGTGCACTTGAAGTTGTCATCGCAAACAAAAACCTATCCAAAAAAGCTAGAATGGCAGTGCACAATGGTGTTCTTCTACCGACCCTTATGTATGGGAGCGAAGCATGGAACTGGCAAAAGAAGGATGAAAGTAGAATAAATGCAGTAGAAATGAGATCGCTTAGACGTATGTGTGGATACGAAATATAAGAAGTGAATGCGGTGCGAATGATGGTGTCATGAACAAAACAATTAAAGGATCATTAAGATGGTTTGGACATATGGAAAGAATGAATGAAGGAAGAATGGTAAAAAAATTATATGGTAACGATGTTAATGGAACCAGAAATAGAGGAAGACCGAGGAAAACGTGGCACGATCAAATAAATGTAATATTGAATGTCGGCCATGTGAGGAGTCAGAGAAATCGACGCGCGTGCATGACAAGATGTATGAATATTGAGGAAGCGAGAGAAATATGTAAGGTAAGAAAAGTGTGGCAGTCCATTCTTTTTGCCTACCCCTTCAGGCAGACGGCGTGATGGTTAGTTAGTTAGTTAGTTAGCAAATGTCTGTTTTATACAAGGCCAGTGTTAACCACTGATTCGCGTCTGTTCCGCTCTTATATATCATTAGGATTTATCCACTGTTAAAAATATCTATTAATTTGAGATGGCCCTACATTGTAACCCTTTAAACCCAATGCATTAGTAGACATGTAAAAATGTATACGTATGTACAATATACCATATACGCTCAGATCTTTTTTTACGCGGTTGATTTGTTCCGGCAAAAATCGTGTAAAAAAAGTAATGGCATGCATTAAAAAACTCAATCTAACTCACTAAGTTTTTCCGAAGGAGTAAACAGAAAGAATGGACCGCACATTGCTCTTTTTTTTTGACATATTTCTCGTTTCTTTTTCAAATCAAATCAAATCAGTTTATTTACTCAAAAGACATTGCAAACAGCATAAATGTTTATGGCACCTATTGAGTACAGGTAAAATATTATGTACATCAACATAATACCAGGAACGCATTAGAGATGGTTCGACATTAAGAAAACAAGATCCTTTCTAAAGTCGAGAGTATATGTCCCCTGAACGTACTTTCACTAATATGAAAGACGTCGATCTCCAAGGAGACCGCGTTCAGCAGACTAATTGCTCTTCCTACCGGTGTCACCAGATGCAGATTTGTTCTGGCAGCCGGTAGGTAAAACAATCTGTGCTGTCGCTGTCGGAGATATCTATCGGGGATAAAAAGACCAACATCCTCCAGCACGGCCGAGTTCTCGAAATATCCCCTGATTAATCTAAAGAAATGGGTAATGAGATGCCCATCTCTTCCCAAATGAAATGCCGTGGGATAGAGCCACGGAAAACTTCCATACTCCCTTATGTAGAGATACCTCAGAATTTTTTTCTGAACCCTCTCCAGCATAACGGAATATTTCTACATTGCCAACACTAACTGGTCTGCTAATCCCTGACCAAGAATAATGTAGGACTTTAGAATTAACCCTAAATCCTTCCTCGCCCTATTAGGAGGAGTACTCTGGGCCAGACATCTAGCCCCCGCATAATAACAACTACCAAATCACAATTCCAACAATGTTTCCTACAGACGTAAGAGGAATAGCCATTAGAACTGAACCTCTGTAAGCCAGAAGATCCAAGTTCAACTATTAATGAACTCAAGAATCAATTGTATCTCAATAGAGACGAAGATGCAAATTGGAAACAGAATATGGTTGATCAAAATGTTTACAGAACTTATGACCTGTCATTGGTTGGGTTAAGCGCACGCTTTATGTAATACAACATTCACCATTCCACCTTATTTTTTCTTATGACCGCCATGTCTGACAAATTTTTGGAAGTTGTATATATGTTAATCTCCAACACCACCCTTTACATGGTAGTATATTCAATCTACATTTTAACGCCATCTATGAAGATTGTATTTTAAGCATTAAGCAGAAGATCTTTTTAACGCAATGTGAAAGGCTACTGCCATTTACCGCATTGCTAGAAACCGCCTGGAGATGTCACTCCAATCTATAAGCTATAATTTTGACCAGTTAATTAATGAACTATTCGTTTTTTTTTGTGTACCGTTGTTTTTGAAACCGTGCAAAAAGAGTGGCGAGTGTACCATATATTGTAGGTATAAAACACAATAAAGTGGAGCTGGTCGTTAAATGTTTAACCGCCCAGGGCCTAGGGTTTCCGCTCTCGGTGCCATTTAACCCGTTAATTGCTTAGGAAATGGATATCTGTGGCGCGAGACGTCCGTCCCTTCCGCCGGTATTAGCACAATGTTGCCCGCGGCGCGAGGGGGTTAACCCATCAATACAATGCAATCTTTTCATAACCCGCCTTCTGATGCCGCTATAACCCTTTCACTCGTTGTACCTATTGCTTTGCTATACGTCAATATCGATATTCTCTTCATTTTATTCTATCTGGTTCCAACTTCTTCGTGGCAGAGTTGTAAGAGCTCTGACTTCCATACCGAAGGTCCCAGGTTCGATTCCCGGCGATGGTAATGTGATTGTCACCTTGTCTTTAGCCTGGTGTAGAATTCTCGTGACAATAAAATGGCGATAGATTGGCTACCTATCATAATTAATATAATAGGTAAAATAACTTGTATACAGTTATTGGGTTCAAACGACCTGTTGTATACAAGAAAAAAAAACTCTTATGTATGGAAGAGAAGCATGGAACTTGAAGAAGAAGGAAATGTGATCTATGAGTTAAGTAAAACGGTATAACTAACTAACTAACTAACCATCACGCCGTCTCCCCGAAGGGGTAGGCAGAAAGAATGGACTGCCACACTTTTCTTTCCTGACATATTTCTCTCGATTCCTCAACATTCATACATCGTGTCATGCACGCGCGTCGATTTCTCTGACTCCTCACATGGCCGACATTCAATATTTGATTTATTTGATCGTGCCACGTTTTCCTCGGTCTTCCTCTATTTCTGGTTCCATTTACATCATTAACATATAATTTTTTTACCATTCTTTCTTCATTCATTCTTTCAATATGTCCAAACCATCTTAATGATCCTTTCATTATTTTGTTCATGACACTATCATTCGCACCGCATTCACTTCTTATATTTTCATTCGGCACTCTATCATACACAGAGTATCCACACATTCTTCTAAGAGATCTCATTTCAACTGCATTTATTCTACTTTCATCCTTCTTTTGCCAGTTCCATGCTTCGCTTCCATACATAAGGGTCGGTAGAAGAACACCATTGTGCACTGCCATTCTAGCTTTTTTGATAGGTTTTTGTTTGCGATGACAACTTTAAGTGCACCATTCACTTTGTTGCCTGCCCCAACCCTTCTTTCAATATCCCTCTCCACTCGCCCATCTCTTGTAAACATACTACCTAAATACACGAACTCAACTATTTGCTCCAAATTTTCACCATTCACGCTAATGTTGCAGACTGTCGTGGTTTCTTCCTGAAACGCTGTATGACAGAATTAATTTTTTTTCTTCCTTCCGGCCGCCAGAACCAACCTACATCTGATGATGCCGGTGGGAAGAGCAATCATTCAGCTGAACATGATCACTTCGGAGATTGACGTCTTTTATATAAGTGAGAGTGCACTCAGAACACAAATACTCTTGACATCAGTGGCGGTATTCCCTTAGAAGCCCAGAAGCCCGGCTTGCGTAAGAAATTTTGAATGAAAACCCCCCAAATCTTAGTAATCATGCCCCCGCATAAACCAACAACCTACCAAATCACTTTCCAACAATGTTCCCATCAGACGTAAGAGGAATAGCCACAAGAGCCGAATCTCTAAGCCAGAAGAGGTTTTGATTCAAAATTTGAAAGCTGGGCTTTTGGGCTTCTAAGGGTGTACTGCCACTGCTTGACATTGGATAGTATCTTGTCTTCCTAAAGTCGAATCTTCTCTCATGCATTCCTGGTGTTTTATCTTCTTCTTCCTTTTCTTTCACACCCTTGGTCTGTTCCTGTAGTCAGACTGGCCTCTCTTGTGAAGTCCCAGCTATCCTTCCACCTCTTTGGTGGTCTTCCAGTGTGTCCCATCTGACAATATCTTCCACCTTGCAGGCGGATAGCCGTGTCCCTCACCCTATCTCGAAGAGTCTTTCCTGCTATTGTCCTCGGCGTTCACATCTCTGCCACTCGCACTCTAGCCTCCGCTCTGGTCTCAATGCCATATGTCAATATAGGCCTTACGCACTACCTATCCTTTTTAATTAACTAACTCACAAACCATCACGCCGTCTTCCCGAAGGGGTAGGCAGAAAGAATGGACTGCCACACTTTTCTTTCCTGATATATTTCTCTCGCTTCCTCAACATTCATACATCGTGTCATGCACGCGCGTCGATTTCTTTGACTCCTCACATGGCCGACATTCAATATTTGATTTAATTGATCGTGCCACGCTTTCCTCGGTCTTCCTCTATTTCTGATTCCATTTACATCTACGAGTATAACATATATTTTTTTACCATTCATTCTTTCCATATGTCCGAACCATCTTAAAGATCCTTTCATTATTTTGTTCATGACACCATCATTCGCACCGCATTCGCTTCTTATATTTTCATTCGACACTCTATCATACACAGAGAATCCACACATTCGTCTAAGAGATCTCATTTCTACTGCATTTATTCTACTTTCATCCTTCTTTTGTCAGTTCCATGCTTCTTTTGCCAGTTCCTTTTTAAACCAAAGATATGTTTGTAACGTCTAACTATTTTGATTTGATTCAACATAAACTCATCATTTCAAAGTGTATTTTTTTATATATTGAATGTAATTTATCCCCACTAAAATATTATATATGGGACCGAAAGCTAACAGGGTCGTATTAGGTATATTGCCGCCGGCGTTGCAGTGTGACTAGGATCAAAGGGCCGCCTCGGGCTTCCTGTCAGTCACAGTGCCCCCTCGGTAGGGAACGATACTGTTCTGCGCTAGAGAGAAGAAATTATTACAAATAGCCTTTGGCGTATACTCATATCTTTTTTTACCATCTTCGCTACTGCAGTTTTCTTACTAACTAACTAACTAACAATCGCGCCGTTTCCCTGGATGGATAAGCAAAAATAATGGATCGTCACACTGTACTGTCCTGATATACTTATCTCGATTCCTTTACACTCATAAGTCGTGTCATGCACGCACGTCGATTTCTCCGACTCCTCGCGTGACAGAGTTTCAATATTTGATTGATTTGAACGTGCCACGTTTTCTTCGGCCTTCCTCTTTTCCTAGATCCGTTCACGTCGCTTACATATACCTTCTTCACCATTCTGTCTTCACTCATTCTTTCTATGTGTCTAACTAACTAACTAACTAACTAACTAACCATCACGCCATTTCCCCGGAGGGGTAGGCAGAGAGGATAGATCGCCGCAATGCTCTGTCCTGGCATACCTCTCGGGCTTCCTCTACATTCATATATCGTACCATGCACCCACCTCGATTATTCCGACTTCGAATATGGCCGCCTTTTAGTAATTGATTTCTTGATCTTTCCATGTGTCCAATCCAGTTTTCCGTTGTCGATTTGAAATGTTTGATCATAATTATCATTTCTAAATTATGTACAGTATATAAAAATGTGTGATTTTTAACAAGTGAATAATGCAGATAGTGCAGACGAATTATAAGTCTTGGTGTCAAGAATGTATGAGGTATGCATGGCTAACGATTTAATGATGAATGTCGGAAAGTCAAAAGTTTGGGTTTTTGAAAGGGAAGAGGACATGACAGGTTGTAAAATAAATGTGAATCAGAACTTAGAGCAGGTTTTTGAGTTTATGTATTGTATTTAGATAGCATGTTCACAGTGAATGACAGAACGGAAAGTGATGTGGAAAGAAGGGTTGGTGCGGCTAATAAAGAGAATGAAACTTAAAAAACTTATTATTGGTAACAACAATTTATCAATGAAAACAAAAATGGCCGTTCACAATTTAAAACAAGATTTAGTACCAACTATGATGTATGGAAGTGAAGCGTATAACTGGCAGAAGAAAGATGAGAGCAGAATAAATGCGGTGAGATCCCTTTGACGTATGTGTAGTAAAACGACCTACGACAACTTTAAATGCTGATAGAAAGAAGACATGTAGAGCGGAAGAAAGTATTATGAACAACGCGCGCAGAGCCGTGACAGGAACGAACTCGCGCATCACTGATTACTCTTTTAACTATAAGGCACATTTTTATCATAGTTATTTAATTTATGATATCCTCTTGAATAACTCGCGAAATATCACCGGTTATTACATAGATGGAAAAGTTCTGATATAACTCTCGCGACTCTTCTACATTCACACACCGCTACACGCACGCTCGTCGATTGTTCTGACTTCAAATATGGCTGCAATTTAGTAATCGATTAATTTGTTAATGCCATGTCTTTCTTTTAAAGTGGTACTTCTTCTTTGCTAGCCTTCTTCCCTCCACTCGTCTCTATCCTGCCCCCTTTGTATCCAAGATTTTCCAACTATTTTTTTTATCTCATCGGTGGCCTTCCGACACTTCGCCTATTTGCCCATGGTCTCCAACTGAGTATCCTGGGTGCTCATCTGTTACCACCCTGTCTAGCCAAGTGTCCAGCACATCAAGTATCTGTCTTTCCATGGACCTCTGTGTACACTTGAGCCTGTGGACACTTTTGCTGTAAGAGTTGTCGTCTCTAGTCCGTATGTCATCATGGGCAGTATACACATGTCGTAGACCTTTCTTTTGAAACAAACCGGTATTTCATCATTTTCAAAGACAAAGGGGTAAAGGAGTAATATATATAATAAATTGGATAATTTATAAAGCGCCATTTTTATGAATTGCTCATCTCAAGGGCGCTGTAGAAGATGCTCCGTTTTATCAATCTTAATGTTTTGGCACATAGTAAAAGTTCACAAATATATTTCCAAGAATTTGGGCGTTCCCTCATAAATCATCCTGTTGCACTTCACACAATTCACTGGACACTCGGACACACATGTGGCAACCATCTTTGAGGTCTCGACTCGGAAATAGCCGTTTAGAGACGATGCACTTTATATTTAAAACTTTCACGTATTTCAACTTAATTTGTTCTTTTCACTGAAACTATACGTAAATAATACAAAAATAATTAATTTTGGATACACAGATTTGTTTGATTCATTAAAATGTGATAATAGATGTTAAATAGACGCAAATGGAGTACTCAGACCCTCAAAATTTTATTTAAATGGGGAGCTATTTGAAAAAACGTCCGGCAGCTACAGAGCGCCAGGACTAGGACCAGACAGGAGTACTTATTAGTGATTAAAAATAATATTTGAATGCGCTAAAAGAGTTACGAAAGGTAACTTAATTACGTAACACCGTGTACAATGAGTAATAAGAGAGTATTTGTAAGTGCTCCCACCCTATGGGACGTGATTAAATAATGTTCCGATTGATGTTTTATGTAGTCGAGAAGGGTGGGAGTTAACATATATTATACAGGCGGACCCCTCCCGCGGGGGGGTGAATCGTAAAAGTTTTCTTCTAACTTCATAGAGACTCGAGATGCTGGATGGGACGGGACGTGGGTGTGGTGCGTAGTGTTGTGCAAACCATTGATTGGATTTCTTTTTGAAATATATTAATGTGTGTATGGAAGGGAAGCGTGGATCTGACAAAAGAAATATGAAAAAAATAATGAATGCGGTAGAAATGAGATCACCGAGAAGAATGTACAGAAAAATGATGTATTGTAGAATACCGGACGACCAAATACGTTGCCCAAGATATGGAGATATAGCTGATCGCATCGTAAGAAGAGGCAAATTCTGAGATAACAGACTCGAATTTGGACTTGGATCTTCTGGCTTACAGAGGTTCAGCTCATGTGGCTATTCCACGTACGTCTGATGGGAACATTGTTGGAAGGTGATTTGGTGGGTTGTTGGTTTATGCAGATCGATTTTGGTCGCTTGTGGCGGCTGAAGGTGTTTGGGTCGTAATTTGAGAGGTCTTTAGGATGTGAAGGGAGTCCTTTGTAAAAACGTTCGGCAACTTTCAGAATGAATTCATCTATCATCGGGATTCCCGATTCTAGGTACAGTTGTCATATTACCCGATCTAATTGAAGAAAATAAAAAAAAATGTTCTGTTTTATTTGAACAGATCCTTTGCATTATTATATATTTTTAGGTTAGTCAGTGGCTCGCGAGCCACGGTTTGCTGACCACTGTTTTAGCTTTCGAAACGGGTTTGCCGAATTTCAGAAAAATAAATTGAGATATTTATTGTTTTTAGAACAATGATGTAAAACTTCATATAAAATATTTAATACGAAAGATAGATAACGTCGTTTTCTATATATTGTTTTTTATAATTTATGGGAATGACATGTTTCGCATGTCTAAAGCATTATCAAATGAAGTGGCTTAGACAGACGAAATATGTCAATCCCATAAATTATAATAAAACTTCTAGAAAACGGACGTTTTCTTTCGTATTAAATATTTAAATTGTAATACTCGTATTTATTGTAAACGTGTTTCAAAATTAAAGTGGTTTATAATGTAGAATTAATTATGGTGTTTCGGCCATAACAATGGATTCTTCTTCTTCCTCAGCCTGTTCCCGTCCACTCCTGGACAAAGGCTTCCTCCATTCGCTTCCATGTCACTCCGTCTTTTTTTTTTATGTATACAACAGGTTGCTTGAACCCAATTACTGTATACAATTTATTTTTTTAGCTATTATATTGATACTCGTGACATGTGATAGGTAGCCAATCTATCGCCATTTTATTGTCACGTGAATTCTACGCCAGACCAAAGACAGTGTGACAATCACACTGCCGTCGAATCGAACCCAGGACCTTCGGTGTGGAAGTCAGAAATCTTATCACTCTGCCACGAAGGTCGTCTTGTATTCTTCTTCTTCTTCTTCTTCCCTTTTTGTAGACTCAGGAGTCTGTTATTTCAGGCGGGTCCTCTTGAGATGCTGAACTCCAGCTTTCTCTCCACCGTTTCGGGGGTCTTCCTGGTCGGCGTTGTCCGTTTGGCGTTCCATGGAGAGCTATGTGTGGTATTCTATTTGAGCTCATCCTTTCTACGTGTTCATGCCAGTATCGCCGTCTTTGACGTCCCCATCTGACCACATCTTCGACCTCGCAGATTTCTCGGATTGCTGTATTCCTAACTCGATCACGTAGGGTCTTGCCAGCTATAGCGCGGAGCGTTTTCATCTCGGTTGTCCTGATCTTGTATTAATTGTCACAATGGATTATCTAACTTATTTTATTATTATCGTTTGAGAACTGATTTCAAGTGCTTAGAAACGAACCCGCGTTCCGTGGACGGGAGCCGAGCGCTCGCCCCCTTCGACCGTCACTTAATTAATTCCGCGCGAAGTCCAAAGTTAGCGCTTTTCCCAAAAGATGGGGGATGTGCAGGATCCGAAATCCACGTGTCTAATTACTGTGGAGGTGACGGGGGCGCGGGCCACAGGGAGAGGGGGTAGATTTACATTAAAGCTTGTCATAACTCCCGCCCGCGTCAAGTTTTTGATTGTGCGTCCCTTGCAAGGCTCTAGTGGTGTGCCGTCCGGGGGAAAGTTCGCAGGAGAACGCGAGGAAGTTTCTCCCGAATCTTGAATCAGTTTCTAATGAATAATTCTTCTTGTCCTGTAGCACCCCATTTAAATAAGGCCTCGGAATCATAGGGTAGTTACTTTGGGCCTTTTTTAAAAATACGGTAGTTTCTTATCTCTCATTTCTGTTTACAAGTTCTTCTTTCGGTGCCGTGTCAGGTCCCCCTGTTGGCGATCACTGCACCAAATGCATCTCTGTCCTGCGCCATTTGGAACAGGTTCTGGATTATGGTCATTCCTGTCCAATATTTGATGTTCCGCAGCCAGAACTGAACTGCACACTGCATTCAGACGAGTGAGTCTCGGGATCAATTTAGACAAGACGAAAGTCATGTATAATGAACATATTATCCCGAGTTCAGTAACCGTCGATGGGTCGGCTCTCGAAGTGGTACAAGAATACACATATCTTGGCCAAATCATACAATTAGGACGAAACAATTTCGAGAAAGAAGCCGACCGAAGAATTCAGTTGGGTTGGGTGGGCGGCCTTTGAAAAATTACGTCATGTTCTCACCTCTAAAATACTACAATGCCTCAAGACTAAAGTCTTCAACCAGTACGTCTTGCCAGTCATGACGTACGGAGCCGAGACGTGGACACTGACAAAAGGTCTAGTCTACAGATTAAACGCGCCATGGAAAGAGCCATGCTTGGAATAACCTTGAGGGACAGATTTAGAAAAGAATTTATTCGACAACAAACCAATGTGACTGAGGATGGGCGGGCTGAAGTGGCGATGGGCTAGCCATATCTGTCGGAGAACTGACTGGGGGAGACGGGTTCTGGAGTGGAGACCGCGTACAGGATTCCGCAGAGATGGACGTCCCCCCGCCCGCTGGACCGACGATCTGAAGAGGATTGCTGGACATGGATGGATGGGAGTGGCAAAGGATAGGGGGCGGTGGCGTGCTTTGGGAGAGGCCTACGTTCAGCAGTGGATCACAGACGGCTGATGTTCAAATCAAATCAAATCAATTTTATTTTTTCAAAAGATATTACAAACAACAATTTTAGTTTAAGACATCTATTGAGTACAGGTAAAACATAAAAAATATATAATACCAGGAACGCATGAGAGATTGTTCGAGACTAGGAATGCAAGATATTCTCCAAAGTCTCCGAAGCGACCATGTTCAGCAGTTTGATTGCTCTTCCCACCGGCATCACCATGTGATAAGTAGCTCGTCTATCGCCACTTGTATTGTCACGTGAATTTGACCAGATCAATTCAACAATCTTTCGAGAATGTTCTCGCCTGCACAGCGCTATTGCTAAGAGAACACTGTCTCTCCCTCGTTTGAAATAAAGTTGATTCACGTGCGACCCAAAAAGATGATTTTTTCAAAAACTTATTGTTTCCCTGTCAGAAAGAATAACGCAACTTTTAAGTCGGTGTTTTTATTGTAACGGAAGAAAAATAATTTTCGAATACCCCTCCTCGTCTGGAATATTCGAACGAGAGCGACTTACTTAAAAAATGGGCCATGAAATAATAAATAATAATATTGAGACGATGTATGAATGTTGAGGAAGCGAGAGAAATATGTCAGGAAAGAAAAGTGTGGCAGTCCATTCTTTCTGCCTACCCCTTCGGGGTGACGGCGTGATGATTAGTTAGTTAGTTAGTTAATATAGAGACCTTCGTGCCCGAGTGATAAGTGCTTTGACTGCCACACCGAAGGTTCCGGGTTCGATTCCCGGCGATGGTAGTGTGATTGGCACACTGTCTTTGCCACCAGGACGAGGTTAAAGCAGCAGGCCTCACTTGGGATGATGTTAGGCATCAGGAGTGCGATGGAGTCAGATGAATTCAATTCAATTTATATAAAAAAAATCATAAACATCACAGTAAATCACCAAATCGCTTATGACTATAGAATACAAAAAAAAACTATAAGAAACACAATGAAGATACAATTGTGAAATTTAAAAAATACGAACATAAACAATAAACATAAACACAAGATAATTAAAAATTTAAAAACAATTAAGTTCAAAGAAACAATAAGATGAACAAGAGAAGCAAATATCAATTTTATACATTATATAAGAGATAGATGCTCTCTGAGGGTAGTCTGTCCACATCCGAAGAGATGCGGTTTAGAAGGATTATTGCCCTGCCCACGGGCATTACCTTAGGTAGATTGGTTCAACACATAGGCAGGTGAAATAATCTATGTTGCCTTTGTCGCAGATAATTGTCAGGGACAAACAAAGGCAAGTCATCCAAAATATCAGAGTTATGTATTCGACCACGAATCGTACGGATAGTTTGTCTAATTTCCAATGATTGGTAGTCCAGCATTCCCAGCAAGAAATCAGTTGGGTACAGCCAGGGGTAATACCGAGGTACAAAAAACGTAAGAGCTTCTCTCTTCTTCTTCGATGGCCCTACAGCCCATATCGAGTCTTAGCCTCCAACTCCTCCTGTCCTCCGCTTCGACTCTGACACTCGTAACAGTCTTGACCCATTTCTCCCAACTTCATCCTCCCATCGCAGCCTTGGTCGTCCAATTGGTCTTCTACCACCTGGGTGCCACTCCAGCAATCTTTTTGGCGTTCGCGATGACGGCATCCTCTCCACGTGACCGGCCCATCTCAGTCTATTCAGTCTGACCTGTGTGGAGAGACTGGGAGCTTTGTAAATATGGTACAGCTCGTCATACCTTTTCAATCAACAGGCAAAATTTTTGTAATGGTTCCTCAAGGCCCTATGCACAACAGAGGTTTGATAAGAAGAAGAAGAAAGATATGTTTAATTTTAAAAATCCATTCGTGTAGTTGGACAGTAATTTATTTTCGACTGTGTATCGCGTATCAAAATGTAGATCGGGCGAGTGCGGGCACCAGAACGCAATTATTGACCACTCTGGAATAATACGCTTGCAGTCGGACCCAACCCCTCCTGTTGTTGTTCGGAGCTAATTTGACACGCGACTGTCGGGTATAAAAATGAACGAAAAATTCATACGAAACTAGCGGTAATTGGGTATGGCGCGCCACCCAGTCGCCGCCCCGTAGTCCGTGGTACGAGTACATATTTAATTTGATCGAGAGTACACCTCAAAACGGGTTACCTTCTCTGTACGAGTATATAGCATTTAATCTACGGTGAAACCACAATAGTCTTTTTGTTGTTCTTCTCTCTAGCTCTACAGTCCTGGGTGGACCTCGGCCTTCTCCAAAAAGTATCTCCAATCGACTCTGGACTTCCACTCAGGTCAGGTCTTACTCCCAACAATTGCAGGTCTTTCAGAACACCGTCAAGCCAACGAAGTCAACCTTCGTTGCAGAGTGGCAAGATATATAATTGCCACATAGAAGGTTCGGGTTTCGTTTCCCGCGATGGCAGTCCTCGGCAACTCTCTTCAACTCCGCATAAGAGGTGCAGTCCATATCTCGACAAATCTGGTCTAGGTACTCCTGGCGAGGTCGTCCTCTGCCAATCGATCCCTCAACCATTCCCTCCAACACATCATGCAGGAAACATTCGTGTCGCAACACATGACAAATCCTCTTCAACTCTGCTGAGAACCTCTTCATTTGTAATGTGGTCCCTCCATGAAACAAGGGAAACTCGTCAGTAGGTCTGCATCTCAAATGCTTCCAGTCTTTTGCTCTTTCGTTCGTCCAGGCACCAAGTCTCGCAGTCGTACAGTAAAACACTCCACACCAATGTTTTTATAAATCGGGTGGTGGTCTAGGGCATAGAACGTTTGGCTCCTGATCCAGGGGACATGGGTTCAAACCTGGACACGACCAGATTCCTTCTTCATAATAATGGGCTATTTTCTGCTCACATTGAAGATTGTAAAATAAATTCTAATATCATTGATGTAAATCCTTGATATTAGTCTTTTGAAAAAAAAAAGTTGTTTTCGGTCAGGTCTGTGTTGTTGGACTCGAATATTTTAGACTTTTTGTTGAAGGCAAGTTTAGCTGGTGGTTACGACTATCGACGTCTTTCTTGGATCGACCATCCCATGTAATACTGCTCCCCAGGTAAACAAAAGTCTTTACATTCTTAATCGCAGTTCCAGCCACCTCCATATGACACGGGAATGTATATAGTCTGAAGGGATCCGGTGTGTGGATACATCTAGATTGGCTTTAATGGGTCAAAATTGTTTGTAAACTGTTTATCCGTACGGAGTAAACACCTTAGCGATAGGACATTTTGAAGTGTTAATTTATCTAAGTGGTTTTACAACCGGACCACACCTCTAGCAAAGTGTCATCGAAATGTATAGGGTTGTTCCGAACTTTATTGTAAAAATCCGTTGGTTCTTTCTGAAAGCAACTGTATCAACACAGTAGCACAATATATTTTGGTTTCATGCGTTTATTATTCATCATACTCTTCTGCTTTATTCAGGACTGTGTCCTGTTATTTCTTGGAGCCTGTTCCTGGGATGCAGATGTCCAACTGTCTCGCCATCTTTTAGGTGGTCTTCCTGCAGGTCGATTTCCTGTTGGTACTTTATTTGTGGCTATATTTATCACTCTTTCTATGCTCTTTCCACATGATCTCTCCAGTAGGTCTTCTCAGTCTTCCTCATCGCACGACATCTTCACATTGCAGATCTTTCTTATTTCAGAATTTCGTATTCTGTCTCGGAGTGTCGTTCCCGCAACGGTTCGGAGAGTCTTCATTTCTGTGGTTCTTAGGAGACTTTTTGTTCTGATGGTGTCAGCTCTCGTTTCTATTCCATATGTCATTACGTACGCATGTCGTGTATCATATTATAATCTAATTAATCAAGCGTGGAACTGGCAGAAGAAGGACGAGAGTAATATTAATACGATAGATATCAAATCTCT
Organism: Lepidostoma basale; assembly: GCA_022606425.2. Classification (NCBI taxonomy): domain Eukaryota; kingdom Metazoa; phylum Arthropoda; class Insecta; order Trichoptera; family Lepidostomatidae; genus Lepidostoma; species Lepidostoma basale. Next base: position 129,690 of record JAHDVF020001216.1, on the reverse strand, counting down.
TAAACGAAACTAACTAACCATCGCGACGTTTCCACGGAGATGTAGGCAGAGTGGATGGACTGCAATACTGTTCTATCCTGACACACCTCTCAATTATTATTATTATTTTGATGGCTTATATTTTAAGTGTGCCGTTTTGTAAAATCAATTACTGCAAGTCTGACCGAACAGTGCAGTGTTTAGAAGTGTCTTAAATTGAACATCACTATCATCATACTTAATACTAACATGGAGGCTATTCCACGCCAACAGACCCGCAACGCTAAAAGCACGATCATGGAAACTTGCTTTATTGGCTCTGACTGGAATTGTTATGTGGTTTGCACTTGTTTCTACTGATCGGAGTGAACGTTGCCTCTCTGTTGGCATGGGTGTCACGCAGAGGTTCGAAATATACGCTGGCGCTTTCTGGTGTCGAGCCTTAAACACTGTCAAACACAATTTGTATTTTACTCGCTCTCAGATTTTAAGCCAGTGAAGTTCTTTCAGAAGCGGCGTGATATGACAGTATTTTTGTTGCCCCATAATCAATCACATTGAATACGCTTTGTATTCTGCTTAATTGATTATTTGGCAATCCAGCGTACATTTCGTTGCAAAAATGTAAACATGACACTACAAAAGAATTTACGAGGGTCTTAGCTTCATTAATAGGTAAATATCTCATTATATATTTTAGCTGTCTCAGTTAGAAGAAACCAGACTTAACAAGCCCTGACACGCACGCTCGTCGATTTTTCCAACTTCGAATGTGTCTGCCTTTTTAATATTTAATTAATTTAACCATGCCATGCTTTCCTTGGGATACTCATATTGCGTGTATCTTCTTCCTCACCCTATTCCCGTCCACTCCTGGACAAAGGCCTCTTCCATTCGCTTCCATGTCACTCTGTCTTGTGCAGACTGCATCCTGGTTATTCCGACGTTTCTGTTCAGACCATCCTTCCACCGTAGTTGCGGTAGCCCTGCACTTCTCTTTGACGTCCACGGCCTCCAAGTTAGCATTCTTGTCCATTTTTCATCTAAGCTTCTGGCTACGTGACCTGCCCACTGCCATTTTTTAGTCGCCACCCGGTGGATGATGTCAGTGACCTTTGTTTTTTCTCTCACCGTATCGTTTCTGACTCTGTCTCTTAGGCTTATTTCTAACATGGCTCTTTCCATGGCTCTTTGGGTCACTCGTGGTTTCTCGGCACTTTGTTTGGGCAATGTTACAGTTTTAAGACGATAAGTACCAACTGGCAGAACGCAGGCTTGATAGACTTTTCGTTTCAGGTTGATCGGTATTTTCCGGTTTTTAAGGAAACCCATGTTTCCGAACGCTGTCCAGCTTTTTTTTGCTTGTATACAACATTTTAACCATTCTTCTTTTCATATGTCCAAACCATCTCAGTGATACCTTAAACGTGTGTGTGCTAAAACGATGTGTGACAGAATTTCAAATGCTGATATCAGAAAGGAATGTAGAACGGAATAAAGTATTATGAACAAAATTAATCAAAGGATCACTGCGTTTGTTTAGACATAATAACACATTAATAAAGAAATAATGCCGAAGATGTTTAGAAAATATGTTTTTGTTGCCAACTTACTTCCAATGGTCAAACAACTCGTTAAGAGTTTTCTTGCAAGCTCGTTGATCCTGCGCCATTTGCTCCCAGCAGTTCTTTCTCCCAACTTAGGCAGGTCAGCCAGAACATTATCCATTAGGAGCTGTCTAGGCCTTTCTAGAGGTCTTACTCCGGTCTTGACGCGTACAGGGTCTTGATTACTCTGATCGCTCAAACTCATCATATGTGCCCAATCCATGCTAGGCGACCAGCTCTCACTATTTAAAATATAACACTTCTCTCGATTCTTCTACAGTCATACATCTTGTCATGCACGCACGTCGATTTATCCGACTCCTCCTTATACGTGACCGATATTTAATATTTGATCGATTTGATCATGCCACGTTTTCCTCCACCTTCCTCTATTTCTAGCTCCGTTCACGTCGTTTACATATACCTTCTTCATTATTTTGTCTTCTCATTCTTTTCATGTGTCCAAACCATCATAACGACCCTATCATTATTTTGTTCATAACACTTTCATTCGCACCGCATTCACTTCTTATACTTGCATTTGACACTCTATCATATTCACATTTACCACATATTCGTCTTAGAGATCACATTTCTACTGCATTTATTCTACTTTCATCCTTCTATTGCCAGTTCCATTTTTCACTTCCATACATAAGGGTCGGCACAAGAACACCAGTATGCACTGCCATCTTAGCTTTTTTGGATAGTCTTTTGTTTGCGATGACTGTTGCCTACCCCAACCCTTGTTTCAATATCCTTCTCCACTCTCCCATCCTTTGTTAACATACTTCCTATGTAAACAAATTCATCCACTTGTTTCAGATTTTAACCGTTTACACTAATGTTGCAGACTGTCATGTTTCCTTCTTTTTCAAAATTCACCTTGGACTTTTTACATTCATCATCAAATCGTATCGCTTGCATACCTCATACATTCTAGACACCAGGGTTTGTAGTTCATGCTCGTTTTCTGCAAGTAGCACAGCGTCGTCCGCATACAACAAACAGCTCTGCAGGTCAGCACTATTGTAATTAGTTATTCTATGATTTTGGCATTTAATTATTTTTATTTTGTTGAGTTCAAAAAAACTCACCACCAGACAGGTTAATTAATTTTTTATTTAATTATATTATGACTTTAATAAGACTTTGATTTCTCAATCGTGTTTGTTCTCTGAATATTCCTGTATAATTCAAGTTAACATCACTTATGTATTAATGAATGTTTTTTTTCCTTTCGTGACGAAAAGAGATAATTAAATTATTCTGGTATTCGATGAGGTGTTTCCATTAATGTTATACAAATATAAATGATACAACACGCGTATATGTTACTGTCCATATCTGATTCCAAAGTAAAATTATTTATTTCGTCATATCATAGAAAAAGAGTAGAAACCCTTAGCTCGTTATGCTGTGATTGAAATGTGACAAAAAGATTCGAATTTTAAAAAATTGAAAATGATGAATACATGTGTTGACGTTCGCTTATCGGTGCTATGTAATTAGTACACATTACTTCTAATTGATTTAATTGAGGTTCTGATTTTAAAAATTTGGTTTGGTTCATGTGGTTCTCCCGTAAATTTGGAGATATTTCGTGTATAAGTGAATTATTTTAGTCTATTGGATTGTTGACGCACTTTATAATAGTAAATTGTGATACGAAATACGTTTTTACTGTTTTGATGTTAAAATTATATTAGTTTTTTCGTTTATGCGTGATGGTTAGTTAGTTAGTTGACTTCTAATTAAAGTGGCAGTAGGCTGGATATATAGCAATGCTGGAACAGGTTGCGAAGTTTAGATATCTAGGAGTGGATCTGCTCAGTCTGAATGATCTTGTCTGTGAAATAATGGGACAAGTCAACAAGGTTTCGGGGGTATCAGGTTATCTCAAGGAGATCATATGGAAGAACAAGTATATGAAAACTGACAGTAAGTTCAGAATATATAAACTGACATATAACATTGACACCAGAGCGGATACCACAAGAACGAAGGCTAAAGTGCGGGTGGCAGAGATGCGGACGCTGAGGATGATAGCAGGAAAGACTTTTAGATAGGGTGAGGAACACAGCTATCAGCGAAATCTGCAAGGTGAAAGATGTTGTGAGATGAGGCAGACAACGCAGAAGATACTGGAATGCGCACGTGCAGAGGGTGGAACCCTCCAGAATCCCACAAGCTGTGGCGCATTAGATTCCTGCCGGCTACCGTCAAAGAGAGGTGGTGGGATAGCTGGAAGTCGACCTCCCAAAAGAGGCCAGCCTGATTACAGTAACAGATCAGAGGTCTAAAAGAAGAAGATGAAGCATTCTCCTTTTATTCGTGCAGTAATTGCGCTATTTTCTGGTCCGTTCGCCTTGGCCCGTCCTTCGATAAGTAGTTTGTATTCCCGGTGAATTGTTCGTCACATCATTCATCCCATTTCCTGCTGTCAGCTTCACGGCACTCCATCCGCTGCTGGTCCATCTATCTTATTATTATTTTTCGTATAGCCCAGATTCGAATGTCACCCGACCGGGTTTAAATAAAATCGGGTTATTTATGATTTCACATACACCATTTGTTATAATAATATCTACGATAACTTACTATACGTCGCAACCAAAAGTCTATCTAAGATGGCATATAATGGTGTTCTTCTGCCGACCCTCATTTATGGAAGTAGAGCTTATCATGGAAGGAAAATGATAAATTTAGAATTGAAATCTCTTAGACGAATGTGTAAAAACCTGTTTATGATTTTACTCGTCCACGTGAGTAATCGGAGAAATCGACGTGCGTGCATGATACGATGTATGAATGTTAAGGAATCGCGAGAAGTATGGCAGGAATGAAAAGTGTGGTAGTCCATTATTTCTGCCTACAACTTCAGGGAGATGGATTGACGGTTAGTAAGTTAGTTTTAATATAATAATTTATAAATGAATGCTTCATCCTACCTTCCTGTGAAATAATGTCTAAGTTATTAATTTATATATTTTTCCCTTATATTAAGAGTAGTATAATTCTTTCTAATTATTAATAATTTTTAAGTTTTTGTATGTCTGCAATCTACAAACCTTTTAAATAATAGTTCATCTTATTTAATAAGCCTTCCACCCCATTTCATATACATTTCTCCGGCTCATCTTTCTTTTAGTTTATTGTGCGCCCCTATCTAAATTATATCTCGCTCGTGCAGCGGCGGCGCGTGGCCATTTCGTAGGAAGAAAACCGAGGAATCCATCGCACTACTAAATCAATCATATTTTAAAGGTGTCGGCCATTTTGGAAGTCGGAAGAATCGACGTGCGTGTGACTCGTATGAATACATGGGAAACTAGGAAGGTGTCTCAGTATAGAGTAGTGTGGCGGTTCATTCTCTCTGCCCACCCTTGCGGAGAAACGGCTTGATGATTTGTTGTTGTTATTGTTGTATATTACACCTGAAGGTGTATATTAAAAACTCTTTTCTTTTGAGAATGCAACATGGCGACATAGTTGGTTAATACATTTTCATTTATACTATGCACTTTTTCTATGCCCAATAATTTTTGTTGCGCATAAATGTAAAACGGAGAATTTAAAAAATATATTCAAATTTTTATTATATTGATGCGTATGTAGATAGAAGGCCGAAATACTGCCACACGGTAACGACTCAGAGCTCCGCGCGTGCCACGCAATTTTAATAAATGAGAAAAGAGCTCCGAACTTAGCCGCTCCGACCGGGCCACGGACGGCCGAATCAACCAACAACAGAGCGAAGAGGCACCCCTACTACCAGGTAACGAGCGCCGTGCACCAATGGGAGCACAGATCGGAACCCCTAGGATAGACGGGCTCGCCTATATAATGATGGACAACTTCGTCGTTCGGCATGTGAGCCAGGTGAGGCAACTCGAAAGGAACACAGATTGAGCTACATCCCTCTGGAACTATTAGGCTGTCTGCACGCTGCCCGCATCGCGTCCCTGCACTACTGACTGCCCCATCACCCGAAGGAACTCCTGTCGGTACCTCCCCGCCGGACAGGATGATAGATATACTGCGTATACATTGCCGACTGCTTGTCGCAACTTCATAATTAAATAAACTGTGTCAAAAGGAACGTTCGTTTCACTGGCCGCCCGGATTGATCCCTATCAATACGTATTTCTTCTTCTTGTCCTTTCACACTTCCGTGGTACATAGGACCTCAAAGGACATTTTACACCTGACTATCGCGCGCCTGATGCCTAACATCTCAAGTGAGTCCTGCTGCTTTAATCTCGTCCTGCATGGTTCTCAAGGTGGCTCTCGGTCTATCTTGCTTCCTCGTTCCATCCACAGGGGACCAGTCTAATACGCACTGGGAGATACAGGTTGGGTCCCGTCTAAGGATGTGATATACAGCCATTTGCATCTAGCGACTTCTCTGATTGGCCTTTCTCCTGCCATGGTCCAGAGAACAGTATTTGACACAGTTTAGGGCCAAAAGATTTTGAATATTGAGCGAAGGCACCTATTTGTAAACACCTGGAGTTTCTAGCATACATATATTAAAATTATCATGTAACATAAAATATGTCAATTATATGTATAGAGATGTTCAAATTATTAGAAGCAACGTGTAATTGCTACCCAGTACCGGTAAAACTTTGACTGATATATGTTTTTCTCTTTGTTTCAGGTAAGCTCGATATTCTATTATGAATGCCCTACAATCCTATGATACCCCTCACCTTTCAAGGTAAAATAAATGAACTTTTTTTCTACGTCGCCTACAACACAGCTTTGGAGAAGAGGCAGGAAAACATGGCATGACCAAATTAATTCATTTTTGAATTTTGGTCATTTTAGAAGTCGGAATGTGGAGGTATCTAGAGAGGTGTGTCAGGATAGAGTACTGTGGCGGTCCTTTTTCTCTGACTACACCTGCGGTGAAATGGCGTGATGGTTTGTTTGTTTTTACTTGTAAATTTAAACCACTTTATTCTTAGCAATACCTAAACTCATATTTGGGTCATGTGTTAAGGGGAGAAAAATACCACCCCTTCGACTAATAATGGGTAAAGTGGAGAGACGGAGAATTAGTAGAAGGCAGCTGTCCTTGCTGCGGAACCTGATTAAAGAGTGGACAGGAATTACAAGGGTTCAGAACCTGTTCCAATTGGCGCAGGACAGAGATGCCTTTACTGCAGTGATCGCCAACTTTGTGGGGATCTGACACGGCACCGAAAGAAGAAGATTCTTAACAACGCAGGAGCTTCGCCAGGGTTACAAGAAACACTAAAGTCTGTGTCTCTTGTAACCCTGACGAAGTTCCGGCGGGATCGAAACCGGTTGGTTGTTGTAAAGAATAAAGTGGTTTAAATACGAATTTACAAGTATAAACAAACAAACCACCACGCCGTTTCTCGGCGTATTTTTTTGTTGTTGATTGATTTTATAAAATTTCCACGCGCCGTCCCGAGATTCCGCAAGGACTTTTTCTTGGTCCCAGCCGCCCGCTAGGTTGTAATTCGGGAGTAAATGATACAACTATTATATCTTCGTTACGCCGCCCGCCCCGAATACGGAACGAGCGCCGCCGGGATCATAATCGTGTCCCCACTTATTAATTTGAATTAGTCTTTTCAACTTTATTATCCGCCATTCGTAATTCCATGTTTACTGGCTATTACATTTTACCATCGCATTAAGCATAATTGCGGCGGCTGTGCCCTTTTCGCCCGCCCTGCGTTATTATTTTCAACTAGCCAACTACTTGAGGGATAAGCAGATATCAAGGATTCCACACCGTAAAGGTCTATTTACACTGGACAGTGCACAGCCGATACCGACACGTCACGATAAAAATAGCCTTGAATCTCACCGACTCTAACTAACTAACTAACTAACCATCACGCCGTCTCCCCGAAAGGATAGGCATAAATAATGGACTGCCACACTTTTCTTTCCTGGCATATTTATATCTATAGAAGTTTGTCGAGAAACAACAGTTAACGGTTCGTTTTTTCGTTCTGCATACCCCTTCGGAGATCTTGACCTACAAATTGTCCTGTCACACCTGCGTGGTGCATAGGGCCTCAAGGAACCTTCTCCACCGACTCTATTGTATGCCTGATGCCTAACATCATCCCAAGTGAGGCCAGCTGCTTTAACCTCGTCCTGCAGGGTTCTTCTGTAGGTGGCTCTAGGTCTGCCTCGCTTCCTTTTTCTAACCACAGGGGACCAGTCTAGTGCGCTCTGAGCGATGCAGGCTGGGTTCCGTCTCAGGCTGTGATCCACAGCCATTTGCGTCTAGCTAATTGTTCTCTAATTGGCCTTTCGTCTGATATGGCCTAGAGAACGGTATTTGTCACTATTTGGGTCCGATCTTAAGTATTGAGTGAAGGCACCTTTAAAAAAAAAGGAGTTTTCCAATTACATCCGTGGTTAGTTAGTTTAGAAGTCAAGTCTTTGAAAAATATCCATCTTCTTAAAAGGCAATTATTATTATTTTTGTTTGTTCTCTGTGTTACATTATAGGTATGGTTTAAGCTGTTTAGCGTTGAAACTATTAACCATTCTGAATGTGTATCTTTATTGAGAATTCCGTCTCACCGTTGTGTCTACCCTCCGCAGTTTAGGGGTGGGGGCCTGACAAACAACCCGGCGGACGTGAAATATCTTGACGTTTCGCGACCCGCCACTGTCCGTGGGGTGACCATGAACACCACTCGAATGGGGACGGATAACCGATTCGTGAACATCATGTTACCTTAGTTAAACTTTTCCTTTCATTATTTAAAAAATCAGCTTGTTACGGTGCTGTGTAACCATCACACATTTCAAAATGAGCAATTATGTAAAATGAAGAAAAAATTTCACAATATAAAATGTTATGTCGTAACAGAAACATGTCTGTGAAAAGTGTAATAAATAGCGTTTTTATCCAAATACTAAAGTTAAGTCATTTAGACGAATGTGAGAATACTGTGTATGATATAGGGTCGAATGAAAATATAATAAGTGAATGCGGTGCGAATGATGGTGTTTTGAACAAAATAATGAAAGGATCATTAAGATGGTTTGGTCATATGGTTAGAATGAATAAATTAATAAAAATGTAAAAAAAATATATGTTAACGATGTAAATGGAACCAGAAATAGAGGGAGACCGAGGAAAACGTGGCACATCAAATAAATCAAATATTGAATGTCGGTCATGTGTGGAATCAGAGAAATCGACGCGCGTGCATGACACGACGTATGAATGTTGAGGAAGCGAGAGAAATATGTCAGGAAAGAAAAGTGTGACAGTCCATTCTTTCTGCCTACCCCTTCGGGGAGACGGCGTGATGGTTTGGATCGTACAAGATTCCGCAGAGTTGGACGTCCCCCTGCCCTCTTGACCGACGATCTGAAGAGGATTGCTGGACATGGATGGATGGGATCGGCAATGAATAGGGGGCGGTGACGTCTTTGGGAGAGGCCTACGTTTAGCAGTGGATGACAGACGGCTGATGATGATGTCATTCATTTTAATGGTGTTCGCTTCTTCTCCGGTCTCAATCTAATGATTGGTCTGCAGCAAGGCGACGCATCTCCTCTTCCACTCCGCTCGGTCCTCAGCAATTCTTTTCAGTTCCGCATAAGAGGTGCAGCCCATATCTCGGCAAATCAGGTCTTGGTACTCTTGACGAGGTCGTCCTCTGCCAATGGATCCCTCGACCATTCTCTCCAACACATTATGCAGGAAACATTCGTGTCGCAACACATGACCAATTCATCTTGCGCGCTTCTCCGCTATGGTGTTCAACACGTGCCTACTCTCTTCAACTCTGTGTTCGCTACAATCTATATTCCCATCAACCTACACGAGCCATCGATGGCAGCAGTTTTATCTGACATTAAGTTGACATGTCATTCCCATAAAATATTAAATATACGTATTAATCAAAGCGTACATCGTAAATAATCTATACTTTAATTATTTCTGCATACTCCCTCGGAGAAATGAGGTGATTATTTAATTTTTTTTTTAATTATTATAGATAAAAATTTGCATTGAAAGTACGCGTTAATGTGTCCGCTATCCCCGGGGGCCTGGTCACCCTTCCACTTAGCTTATCCTCGAAGTGCTATTATGTGAAGGACTGCGAAAGGCGATATCCTTGCGGGGTTATCGCCCCCGCCAGGACTCGACCGAGTGTCCTTCTAATTGTCCCCGCTTCCCGGATGATACGGGACGCTCCCGCTTCGACTATTCGCAAAAGTAAATTAATAGCAAAACGTCAATTTTGAAGTAACGCCCCCCATTGGGGTGTGTTTGCACCACGTACGTGGCCGGAAAGTCAAGTGTTAAACGAGTTAAAATTCTGCCGTTCTTTTTAATGTCTGACTGTCACCGTCTCTTCTAGAATATTCGGTTGTTTAAACAAAGAAATAACTTACAAATTAGCATTTACTCTCTTATATTTAAGTCGTCCGCAATATATATTCTGAGTCACTGTAATATAAGCATCTAACAAACAGTATCAAAATAAAACTTCTAGAAAATGCAGAGTTATTTTATCATTATTGAAGAAACAATAAATATTCATTGAAGGCTTTTTTTTTCAAATTGAAGTATTATTTGTATTTTTATTTTTTATATACGAGTACTTTGTATATAAAACACTAACTTTAAAAAAAAAATTAAATATCAGACATGTTTCGGACAACCCAGTCCTTCCTCGGTGATATTATTAAGATATTTAAAATATTATAAAATTGTATGGCGATCTACAACACAAAGTATGGCGAACATAGAAGATATATTATTAATTCTTCTATATTCGCCGTCACTTTGTGTTGTGGATTCATATTTGAATAAATATAATTACCCTTTATTAAACTTAACGTAATTATATAACCTTAATCAATGTACTTCTTTCGATGCCGTGTCAGGTCCCCAGAACGTTGGCGATCACTGCAGCAAAGGCATCTCTGTCCTGCGCCACTTGGAAACAAGGTTATGGACTCTGGTCATTCCTGTCCAATCTTTTATGTTCCGCAGCCAGGATAATTACCTTCTACCAACTCCTCGACGTCGCTTTAATTTACCCATTAATATCAGTCGAAAAAGGTGGAATTTTTCTCCCCTTATCACATGACCCAAATTCCCAAATATGACACCTTTCTAACATTCACACTCGACAACAATGTTGAAATTATTTACATTGATAGAGGCTGATTGATAAATAATTTACATTGATGTTATAACCGAAACATTATTTGAACATTGAAATGTATTAATAATCGCCCTTTTGACTTCTCTAATTACCATTTTTGTACAACATAAAAGCCCACATGGCACAAAGGAAAAACAGATACGAATGCGACCCCTAAGTTACTGTTGCGTATACCAATAAAGTTTTTTTTCTTAATCTTATCTATGCTGTCGCTGTCGGAGATATCTATAAGGTCGAAAGACCAACTTGCTCCAGCACGGCCGAGTCCTTGAAATATCCCCTGATTAATATAACTATTAAGTTAGGGTTACAGGACCAAAAATGGTTTGAGGACTTCCGAAATGAAGACACTGAGGACGATAGCAGGCAAGATATTGAGTGGTCACGTGAGGAACACCAGAATAAGAGAGATATGTGAGGTTGAGGATATTATAAGATGGAGCAGACAGCAAAAAATGTACTTGTACTAGACTCCCCTATATTGCATTGCATAGTCAGCCTCATAGGATTCGTCCTCGTGGAAGACCTCCTAAAATATGGAAGGACAGCTGGGAATCTACCTCACAGGAGGAGCAACACTCTGGAGAACATACCACATAGGTCTACAACAATGAAGAAGGAGAAGGTTTTGTGATGCCCATTTCTTAGAAACTCCAGAGAGTTGATCCCCAACATTCCCAAAAGAAGTTCCGTGGGATAGAGCCACGGATAGCAGCCGTACACCCTCATGTAGAGATATCTGACCTTCTATCTTAACCCCTCTCCAACATAACGAAATATCTTGCCTCGTGAGAACTCCATATCACAGAACCATTTTTGAACCAACCGAGCTCCGAACCAATGAGTTGTATAGGACTCCGAGCACATTGGTATCTCCGCATAATGAAGACCAATATCCTCAGTGCATTGTTACAAATACTCTCGATATAAGCACTGAACTTCAGCCTACTCTCATAGATGATCCCATCTCTCATCGTAGGTGTATGCGCTTGTTGCTGGTTATTCATCAATATTGATAACCTGAGCAGACCCGCCATTGCGTCGCTTCTCGTATCTCACAATGAATGTGTTTCAAGAACAAGAAATGTGATATCAATTAATTAATTTGATATTATGAAGACAGTATGACCCACACAGCGCTCTTATCAACAGACATGACACATAGTTGACATTATGATATGTTTCATACTCTATTTACATTCGTAATTGGATCATTATTATCCATCCTACCGCATTCTACTGACCGGTAGTGTGCAGATAAGAAATAATGGTCTCGGATTTCTTCAAACTTAAGATAAAAAAATACTGCTGTGACGTGTCGTGGAATATGCTGACGTGACTGCGATCGTGCACAATCTATCTGTCGTGTTGGGCATGCTCTGACGTTTTAAAGAGTCCATAAAGCCATGAATTTTGGAGTGTACGCGCGTAGTTAGAAGATGTTTAATATAAACAAACAAACAAACCGTTTCCCCGCAGGGGTAGGCAGAGAAATGGACCGCCACACTACTCTATCCTGGCAAACCTCTCTGGCCTCATCCACATTCATACAACGAGTCATACACGCACGTCGATTCCTCCGACTTCTAACATGACCAACCTTTAAAATTTGATTTATTTGGTCATGCCATGTTTTCCTCGGTCTGCCTCGACTTCCTACCCCATTTACATCATTAAAGTATACTTTCTTAACCATTCTTTCTCCATCCATGCGTTCCATATGTCCGAACCAACGCAGCGATCCTTTAATAATACGTTTTTTCCGCTCTACATTCCGTTCTTACATCAGCATTTGAAATACTGTCGTATATCATTCTACCACACATACGTCTTAGGGACCTCATCTCTACCGCATTTATTCTGCTCTCATCCTTCTTCTGCCAGTTCCATGGTTCACTTCCATACATTAGGGTTGGGACCAGAACTCCATTGTGAACGGCCGTTTTCGCTTTCATTGATAAATTCTTGTTTCCAATAACTATTTTTAAAGCTCCGTTCACTTTGTTACCCGCACCAACCCTTCTTTCGACGTCACTATCCGTTCGGCCATCTGCTGTGAACATGCTACCTAAATACACAAATTCCCTTACCTGTTCCAAGTTCTCTTCGTTCACACTTATAGTACAAACTGTCATTTGCTCTTCCCTTTCAAAAACCATCACCTTTGACTTTCCGACATTCATCACTAAATCATTTGACTTGCATACCTCATACATTCTCGACACCAAGACTTGCATACCTCATACATTCTCGACACCAAGACTTGTAATTCGTCCGCACTATCCGCAACGAGAACGGCATCGTCCGCGTAAATTTACAGCATATAATAATAATAAATTGGATAATTTATAGAACGCCATTTTTATGAATAACTCATCTCAAGGGCGCTGTAGCAAATGCTCCGTTTTATGAACTAGTTAAAACAATAAACATATTTAGAATGAGGGCTGCACCCAACGCAGTCGATCAACCCTTCTTATCAGGAAAGGATAATTTGAAAAGGTGCGTTTTGAGTCTCGATCCAAACTCTGACTGATTCTCAATGCGCTTAAGGTCTGCTGGAAGATTGTTCCAGCCTGAAGGGCCGGCTACCGCGAAGGCTCGGTCGCCAAAGTTTGTACTAGGACAGCGTAGACTGTCTGGCATTCAGCATTTATGAAATCTTCGTCTCGAGAACGTCAAGGGATTTTCTGAAAACTAAGAAAATACGGCGATATGCAGTGCGTCTAGCATTTAAGCAGGTCTCACACTCCGTGATGCAGTCCATCCGTCGCGTTGCGACAGGAAGAGTCGCTAATCGTTCTTATGGCAGATGGTATTATTGCGGTACCGCTACACTGAAATACCTTGTTTTCATTCCCGAAATCCTTTCACGATCTTTCCTTTCACTAATGTCTCACCGTGAGACGATGTTTTGGACGGTTTGTCAATGTTTGTTTGTTAACTGTTAAAATTTATAACACTTATTGGATGATGAATGTGAATAAGTCCAAGGTGGTGATTTTCGAATAAAAAGGAAACACGACAGTCTGCAACTTTAGTGCAAACGGTGAAAATCTGGAAAAAGTGGATGAATTTGTTTATTTAGGAAGTACGAGTATGTTTATAAATGATAAGAGAGTGGACAAGGATATTGACAGAAGGGTTTGGGCAGGCAACAGAGTAAAGGGTGCACTTAAAGTCATCGCAAACAAAAGCCTATTCAAAAAGCTAAGATGGCAGTGCATAATGATGCTTGTGCCGACCCTTATGCATGAAAATGAAGCATGGAACTGAAAAAAAAGAAGGATGGAAGTAAAATAACTGCAGTAGAAATGAGATCTCTGAGACGAATGTGGTAAATTTGTATATGATAGAGTGTCAAAGCAAGTATAAGAAGTGAATGCGGTGCGAATGAAAGTGTTATGAACAAAATAATGAAAGGGTCGTTAAGATGGTTTGGACACAATATGGAAAGAATGCGTGAAGACAGAATGGTGAAGAAGGCAAATGTAAACGACATGAACGGAGCTAGAAATAGAAGAAGGCCGAGGAAAACGTGGCACGATCAAATCAATCAAATATTAAATATCGGTTACGGGAGAAGTCGACGTGCGTGCATGACAAGATGTATTAATGTAGAGGAAGCGAGAGAAGTATGTCAGGACAGAACAGTGTGGCGGTCCATTCTTTCGTTAGTTAGTAAAAGCCCACAGTGCACAAAGGACCAGCAAGATTCGATTGCGAAGCCCTTAGTTTCTGTTAGTCTTAATGAATGAAGTGTTCTTAAAATTTAATCGTGTTGAAAGGTATTCCATAAAAAAATCCTCACCCAAGGAAAAACATAAAACCATCTACCTTGTAATAACCAAGTTGGACTGAAACTAAAACTAAAAAACCCACCCCCGGCATTTTGTTTTCCTTATTATTTGTGCGTCTGTCAATCTGTTTGCTTTTGTTTCGGATGTGTTTATTTTCTTCTCCTCTTGCCGCCTGTCGTCGCCGTCTTCACGGCATCTGATTCCGTCCTCTTCTTTTTTCGTTTGCTCTTTTTATTTCATTTTATTTCTCGCTCTCGGCGCTTCTGTCTTTTGTTCGCTCATCGGCACTCGCTCCATTTGATTTGTGATGACGGAGCCGTTTAGATGATGGATATAACATTATTTGACTTCATTGTTACTTCAGTTGTTTCTTAGATCATTTTAATATTTTGTTATAGTCATTTAAACTAACTAACTAACCATCACACCGTCTCCCCGAAGGGATAGATAGACTTTCCTGACATACTTTTCTCTATTCGTTGATTTCTCCCAACTCCACGTGGCCGATATTTAATTGATTTGATGGTGCCTCGCTCTTCCTCTATTTCTTGTTCTGTTTACATCGTTAATACATTATTTTCTTTCACATATTTTTATTTATTTATCCTTTCCTTGTGTCCAAACCATCTGATGAACCTTTCATTATTTTGTTTATATTGCTTTGCACTGCATTTACTTATATTTGCATTATTTACCATTTTTATCTTCTTATTATTCTTTCCATGTTGTCCTTTCATACATATTTAGACCTTCGTGGCTGAGTGGTAAGAGCTCTGACTTTGACACGTTCATCACAAGGGCATACTTATTGCATACTTTGTACATTCTTGACACTAGGACCTGTAGTTCGTCCATGCTGTCACTGCAGTGGCGGTACCCACATAGAAGCCCAGAAGCCCGGCTTGCGTAAGAAATTTTGAATCAAAACCTCTTCTGGCTTACAGAGGTTCAGCTCTTATGGCTATTCCTCTTACGTTTGATGGGAACATTGTCTGAAGGTGATTTGGTGGGTTGTTACTTAGATTTGGGGGTTTTGATTCAAAATTTCTTACGCAAGCCGGGCTTCTGGGCTTCTATGGGAGTACCGCCACTGGCTGTCAGTGATAAATAAGCGTCGTCTGCATATAGCAAACAGCTGATGGACGTATCGTACATTTTCGCACCAGCTTTCATGCCATCTAATTCTTTATCAGGTTAGGATAATCTATCTATTTTTATCTGACTAACTAACTAACTTACCATCACGCCGTGTCCCCGGAGGGGTAGGCAGAAAGAATGGAACGCCACACTGTTCTGTCCTGACATACGTCTCTCGCTTCCTCTACATTCATACATCTTGTCATGCACGCACGTCGATTTTTCCGACTCCTCACGAGACCGACATTCAATATTTGATTGGTTTGATCGTGCCACGTTTTCCTCGGCCTTCCTCTATTTCTAGCTCCGTTCACGCCGTTTACATATACCTTCTTTACCATTCTGTCTTCACTCATTCTTTCCATGTGTCCAAACCATCTTAATGACCCTTTCCTTATTTTGTTCATAACGCTTTCATTTGCACCACATTCACTTCTTATACTTGCATTTGTCACTCTATCATAAACAGATTTGCCACACATACGTCTTAGAGATCTCATTTCTACTGCATTTATTCTACTTTCATCCTTCTTTTGCCAGTTCCATGCTTCGCTTCAAGACTAATAGCTCTGTGGTATCCACATTCCATACGCGATCCTTTTCCTTTGTACAGGGGCATAATTACTGCTCTCCTCCAGTGTAGCGGCGTATATCCCTCCTCCAAGCACTGGTTAAATAACTGACATAACCATGCAGAAACCCTTTTTCCCTCATCCATTAAATTTCTTTATAGTTTTACAATAGTATGGTGATATTCCTCATAGTTTCGAATAAGATCCTCTGGTAACAAATGGGTTAACTTTATACTATTATTTTTTAACTCGGCCAAGCCGTTTATAATGGTTTATCCTTATTTACTCATTTTTTAAGCGTTTCTTTCAACCAGTTTATGAGTCAAGTCGTTTTTTTTTTTAGTTTAAAAATGAAGCGCTGACAATCCCCAGACTACGAATGATTCATGATTTATTTTGTAAGATAAATCACTCCTTTCAGTCGTTCTGAAACTTGGGATATTAGATGGATCTCGTAAGAGTCCTGTTCGAACGACATTTCGAAGATTGAAAAAATATATCAGCTTACAGTACTTATGTGTCTCTTCGTCAGCTTGACTCCATCCACTGCTGGACGTAAGCCTCTCTACCCCCATGCCAACCCTCTCGGTCTCTCGCCAGTGTTCTCCAGGCCCTTTCCGCCGTCTGCACAATATCGCTCTTCTCCCGACAGTTCTCCGGCCCAATCGTTTCTTCGATCTTCGTTTTCCGTAAATTTTACTTTGGATATTCAGTTGCAGTACTTTGTATGCACAGACGTGACATAATTTTCGCTGCTTTAGCCTCTGACACTCTTTCTACATGGCCAGCCCATCGTAGGCGTTGAGACTTTTTTTTTTTGTATACCTCAGGTCTTTAGAACCCTATTACTGTATATATTTTACATACATACAAAAATACATGTTAAAATAAAACAATTGTGGTATGTACAAAATAATAGCAATTTTGGTTTGTACCTATATGTTCCTTAAAGGACGCATAGGTCATTTGGAGAATGTCCACATGGACTGACACCTCATTCAAGAGCACCATACCCCGGATCATTGTAAGCTGCGCCAAGACATTCGTCCTGCTATGCGGTATGCACAACAGATCGTGTCTTCTAGCGCGAGCATACCTATCCGGTGCATTGAGGCCATAACACAAGAGGTATGGGCTATCAATGAGGTTACGGAGTATTTTAAATCCTAAGCTCATCAATGTACCTTTTCTTCTTGATTCGAGATTGCGGTACTCTGTGTTATCACTCTTTTCAAAATCGCACTACTGTTTCCTGGTTCATCAGTATTTCTAGCTCAAGTTTTCTTTAAATTCCAAGTCCCATCCTCCAGCTTGGGTCCAAAAATTGTCCTCGAAATCTTTCTCTCGTTTTTGTTGAAATTAAATAGTCATGCAAGTAGGTGTTAATAATTGAGTTAATATTTTTTACGCGCCCAACAGTTTAATACGCTTCTAGGAATAGTTTTTAGAATTTCTCTCGTCGTGTGATCTCTACATCTGGTCCATCTTTATATTCCTGGCATCCGTCCACCGCGGCATGAAATAACGCGATATTTATCATTCGTGTTATTATGTTTGACTATTAAAATCTCGTAAAACAAGAGATATCATAACATTACATGTCGGACATCTTGAAATATTCCTTCAATAATCTCTTGATTTGAAACGTGTATGGAGTTTATGAAATGGACGTGCGTGTATGATGCTTAATAATAAGTCAAATAGAGGGAGTTGATAGATGGAAGTGTTTTTTTTAAGTTTGGTTTTAAAACTGGCATCTTTTTTCTACAGACTGTCAATTTGACAGTTGATTTGTAGTCAATACTGTTTGCCGTTTCACCATGAATAGACTGACGTCAGTACAGCGCTTGCAAATTGTGCAAATTTATTTTAAAAATCATGGTTCGGTTCGTCGAACTTATCGTGCACTATGTCCATTTTACGCTCGACATAATCGTCCATCCGAGCAAGTTATTCGGAAGACCATGGATCGTTTACGCGCAACGTACACTCTGGTGGATAATACCCATCCACAAAGACGACAATAGTCGAAAATTGGACTTCACGATTGCGCTTCATTCGAGCTAGCCGTGGCGCTCATATGCCCGAAATCATATTTAAACAATCTTCTTCTTTTTATTGTCCTGTCACACCTCCGTGGTGCATAGGGCCTCAAGGAATCTTCTCCATCCGACTCTATCGCATGCCTGATGCCCAACATCATCCCTGCTGCCTTAGCCTCGTCCTGCAGGGCTCTTCTCCAGGTGGCTCCAGGTCTGCCTCGCTCTCTCTCTATCCCCCCATAGGGGACCAGTCTAGTGCACCCTGAGCGATGCAGGCTGGGTTCCGTCTCAGAGTGTGATATTTAAACAATAATGGCATAAAATTATATATTTATTATAATAAAGCCAATTTCATAGAAATTAACATTATTTTAATGTGTTTTTTTATTTTATTTTGAGTATGTATTGTATACCTCTAAAAAAAACATCCCTATGTAAGAAAATGGACAGGAACTTGCAAAGTTCAAAACCTGTTCCAAGTGGCGCAGGACAGAGATTCCTTCGCTGCAGTGATTGCTAACGTTGGAAGGGACTGAGCTACCAAATAATTCAGCTCTCTGCCTGCCCCTTCAAATAAACGGCGCGACGTTGAAAATAAAAACTATCTGTGTTCCATCATGATCATTCTCGTAGTTCGTTTGAGGCTTGTATGTCACAGCGCTCCTTGCACTTTTGAGGCATGTACCCCGCCCAACCGCCTTCCCATCAATCACTGGCCCGGCATTCCCCCGCACTTTTTCATCTAGCTCATTAACTGCCGCTTGCATTATTTATACACTCTCGGTGGCGATTATTCAACGAATTCCTCGGAGACACACACCCGATCTCTTGAAGAGTGTGGGACACTTTTTTTCCCCCCTACACCAGACCGCACATGTCAGGGCTGCGACGAATAAGTCAAAAATAATCAATTATAATAATTAGGCTAATTGTAAACAATTCTTGTTATTGGAAACAAGAATTTATCAATGAAAGCGAAAACGGCCGTTTACAATGGAGTTCTGGTCCCAACCCTGATGTGTGTATAATAATGGATGTGCGGATACTCGGTGTATGAGAGAGAGTGTCGAATGAAAATATAAGAAGTGAATGCGGTGCGAATGGTGTAATGAACAAAATAATGAAAGGATCATTCAGATGGTTTGGACATATGGAAAGAATGAATGAAGAAAGAATGGTAAAAAAATTATATGTTAACGATGTAAATGGAACCAGAAATAGAGGAAGAGCGAGGAAAACGTGGCACGATCAGATAAATCAAATATTGAATGTCGGCCACGTGAGGAGTCAGAGAAATCGACGCGCGTGCATGACACGATGTATGAATGTTGAGGAACCGAGAGAAATATGTCAGTCGAATAATTCAAAAATAATTAATTATAATTATTAGGCTAATTGTAAACAATTCTTGTGAAACAACAATTTATCAATGAACGCGAAAACGGCCTTCACAATGGAGTTCTGATCCCAACCCCAATGTATGGAAGCGAAGCATGGAACTTGCAGAAGAAGGATGAGAGCAGAATAAATGCGGTAGAGATGAGGTCCCTAAGACGTATGTGACGAATGGAAGAATGGTAAAAGGATATATACAAGTAGTGTGAATGGAAAAAGAAGTCGAGGAAGGCCAAAAAAGACATGGCATGACCAAATTAATCAATTTCTGAAAGGCGGCCATGTTCGAAGTAGGAACAATCGACGAGCGTGTATGTCACGATGTCTGAATGTAGTAGTTGCGCGAGACTTATGTCAGATAGAACAATGTGGCGATTCATTCTCTCTGCCTACCCCTCCGGGGAAACGGCGTGATGGTTAGATGCCGAGGAGTTTGCTGAACGAAGAGTAGTTTACCACAAGTTAGGGATATCAGCAATACAAAGTTCAGATATATAGGCTGGTGCCATTCCGTGAAGCGCTTTAAAAACCGTCCAGCATAGTTTCTGCCTACCCCTTCGGAGAGACGGCGTGATGGCTAGTTTGTTTCAGTGATGAATTTGAATACTATTTATTCTGTTCCCAGCACTAACCCTCCATTCAATGCCTTTCATATAATGAGTTATGTTTGTTAGCGTAAAATATGAAGACCATAATAATTGTGTATAAAAGGTCCCTTATAACAGCTTCCCCACTCGGAGAAATACGTATTCATTTCGCGATTATTATTATTTTTATATATATTTTTATAAGCCCACCATCTAGCCGACCACTTGAATAGGGATGTGCCCTTTTACGGCGTAATTGATGACACAAAAATGATAAATAACCCAGGAATCGGCACAATGGATAATTAATTGACGCAAATGTGAGTGATGGACCGATATGTCGGCGGAAGAATGGCTCCGCGGGTCCACTGCAGAGTCACATTTCAAATGTCTCAACTACAGGGTGGTGTATAAAGACATTTAAGGCAGAAGCATTACAATGTGTCATGAAACATGCTGACGTGATCATTATTATACATATTTACCAGTTTCCTACGCATCTCCACCAGTGATATTCTGAATCGCTGAAGTCTTTGTTCATAGTAATATGTATGGGCTGAAAATTTCGTAGGCCGGCATATAGCTGACACGACTAGAATTAAATCCATATGCTTTTTAGTTAGTACCAACCTTGAAAAGATACATGTATAAATTTGCCAGCTGTCGGACAATTGGTTCGTGAGATATAGCATTGTGAGTGAAACTACTTTTGTTAATATGATAAAAAAGAATTTCGTGTGTTAATGTAGCATTATTGCTTTTTGGCGAAAAAAATACTGTTGAAGCCAAGGCTTGGCTTGATAAACATTATTCGGACTCTGCACCAGGAATCGGTTGAGAAGTGGTTTGCTAAATTTAAACGAGGCCAAATGAGCATCAAAGACGATGCATGTAGTGTCGCGCATAAGTATTCTGGGATGCGCATGGTATAATATTCGCATAGAGGCGTTGGAACATTTGAAGGATGAAATCACGAAAAATCGGCTCCATTTGAAGAAGAAAAAATTGCTGTTTCATCAAGACAATGCACCGTGTCACAAATCAATGAAAACGATGACAAAATTTCAAGAATTAGGCTACGAATTGTTTCCCCATCCACCGTATTCTCCAGATCTGGCCCCCAGCGACTTTTTCCTGTCTGCAGACCTCAAAAGAATGCTCGCCTCTGGCGATGCCGATGGAGAGAGCAGTCAAACTGCTGAATACCGATCTCTTCGGAGATTTTTCGTTTTTCATATTGATGAAACAATGTTCATAAGGAATGTGCTCCAAATATTGGAAACTATTCTCTCGTTTTACAACATTCATTAATCGTGTCATGCACGCACGCCGATTTCTCGGACATGGCCGACATTTAATAGTTTGATTTAATCGTGCCACGTTTTTTTCGGTCTTCCTCTATTTCTAGTTCATTTATATCGTTTAAATATACTTTCTTTAACATAAACACCATAATGCTCATTTTCCTCCCATCCTGTATGGGTGTATTGGTGGTATACACGATATTTTGTCGTGTATTCTAATATATATTTTTCTTACATTCATTTGTTGATTTTAAAAATCTCTTTCAGAATGTGCCGCTCCTATGATTGATGTGTTCTCTTATCGTTAATGTGCTCGGTAGACCATCAAGTGAATTGACAATGTTTACGCGATTGATGCTTCTTTCGATTGAAGCGTATTGTCGGACTTCATGGAGGTACTCACTTGACGATGAAAATAAATAATGATAAAGAAAGCATATGTTTACGATGGAAGCGGAACAGGAAATGGAGAAAGACCGAGGAACATGTGGCATGATCAAATCAATCGACTATTTAATATCGGACATGTGAGAACTAACTAACCATCACGCCGTTTCCCCGGAGGCGTAGGCAGAGAGGATGAATCGCCACATTGTTCTGTTCTGACATAACTCTCGCGCATCTTCTACATTCAGACATCGTGACATACACGCTCGTCGATTGTTCCTATTTCGAACGTGGCCGCCTTTCAGTAATTGATTAATTTGGTCTTCCTTGGTCTTCCTCGACTTCTTTTTCCATTCACACTACTTGTATACATCGTTTCAACCATTCTTCCGTCATCCATTTGTTCCACATGTCCAAACCATCTTAGTGACCCTTTCTTGATTTTATTTATCACGCATTCATCATTAGATATTCTATCATACATTGTTCTTCCGCACATCCTTCTTAGTGACCTCATTTCTACGGCATTTATCCTACTTTCATCCTTCTTTGTATCAACTCCAAGCTTCACTTCCATAGATAAGGGTCGGCACTAGAACTCCATTTTACACTGCCATCTTTGTGAGGAGTCCGAGAAATCGAAGTGCGCGCATGACACGATATATAAATGTTGAGAAAATGATGGAAGTATGTCAGGAAAGAATACTTTCTAAATGATTATGCCCTAACCAAATGAATCAAATTTTTAAGGTCGGAATAATCGACGTGCGTATAAAATACGCTTTTTGAATGCGGAGGAAATCTAGATAGGTGTGTCAGGATAGAGTAAGTATGGTGGTCCATTTTCTCTGCCTACGCTTTCAGGGAAACGATGTGATGGTTTGTTTATTTTTTTACAATTTATGGGTATTTTGGTGTCTTTAATCAAACACGTTTTAATTTTAGATAAACTTAATTCCATAATGACGAATATTTATGAATTAAAACACCGTTTTTTCCACTTTTGAGTTTATTTTTCTCAACATGTTTGAAAAACACTTTTAATTCATAAAAATTCGTCAAACACGTTTTAATTTTATGATATCAGAAATCTCTTGATGGAAGTTCATTTTAATAAACAATAAATCGACGTTTTTAATTACTACTTCCACTTTTGTATTTATTTCGACATCGAACGTTTTCGCGAGGCTAGCTGCCATCAACTTACTGGTCCAGATGCAACAGACTGGACAAGACATATTTATTATGGATGTAGGTTGTAGGTGCCAAAATGAGCGGAGTGTCAGTAAGCTGTCTCTCGTATGCGGATGACGCTGTCCTACTTGCAGACAACGAGCTTGAACTACAAGTCCTGGTGAATAATATGTATGAGGTATGCATGCGAAATGATCTGATGATGAATGTTAATAAGTCCAAGGTAATGATTTTTGAAAAATAAGAAATCATGACAGTCTGCAACATTAGCGTGAATGGTGAAAATTTGGAGCAAGTAGTTGAATTCGTGTATTAAGGTAGTATGTTTACAAGAGATGGGCGAGTGGAGAGGGATATTGAAAGAAGGATTGGGGCAGGCAACAAAGTGAATGGTGCACTTAAAGTTGTCATCGCAAACAAAAACCTATCCAAAAAAGCTAGAATGACAGTGCTCAATGGTGTTCTTCTACCGACCTTTATATATGGAAGCGAAGCATAGAACTGGCAAAAAAGAATGAAAGTAGAATAAATGCAGTAGAAATTAGATCTCTTAGACGGATGTGTGATACTCTGTGTATGATAGAGTGTCAAATGAAAATATAAGAAATGAATGCGGTGCGAATGATGGTGTCATGAACAAAATAATGAAAGGATCATTAAGATGGTTTAGACATGGAAAGAATGAATGAAGAAAGAATGGTAAAAAAATTATATGTTAACGATGAAAATGGAACCAGAAATAGAGGAAGATCGAGGAAATCGTGGCACGATCAAATAAATCAAATTTTGAATGTCGGCCATGTGAGGAGTCAGAGAAATCGACGCGCGTGCATGACACGATGTATGAATGTTGAGGAAGCAAGAGAAATATGTCAGGAAAGAAAAGTGTGGCAGTCCATTCTTTCTGCCTACCCCTTCGGGGATTCGGCGTGATGGTTAGTTAGTTAGTTAGTTTTTTATTTTATTATTTTGGCACAGCCCTGTTTCATAGACACCGAAAATAAACAAGCTGTTAAACTCGAATAGGGCGGATCCGTGGTTCGATTCTCGGTAGCGAATAACACATGTCATCCTAACCGCGCATGTCCTCGCGTCGATTATCGCGCAGGAGCAGGCAGTGTGGCCGTTAACTCGTTATATACCATACCGGCGATAAAGTGTTATATTCCCGTGTTGGAATAAACAGCGAAGAGGCCGCACAGACGGGACGGAGAAATATCGACCTAACAAAAGGCTTAGAATTTCAATGTTATGTCAATGTGTTCATGAGGCGATTGCACGACATTGATAATACTTCTGCTACAGTCGGAAAGACGATACATTCCTCGATTGCGAAACACTATATTTATAATTTAATTGTATCTCAATAGAGACGAAGATGCAAATTGGAAACTGAATATGGTTGATCGAGGTGTTTACAGGCCTATGACCTGTCATTGGTTGGGTTAAGTGCACACTTTATGTAATTACAACATTACCCATTCCACCTTTCTTATGACCATTGACAAATTTTTGGAAGTTGTATATATGTTAAAGTCCAACGTCAGAATTCACATGTCAGTTTCAATGCGCCATCTATGAAGTTTTTGATTATATATATTAATCTCTAAGATTAATCTATATAATCCACATACTAACGCCATCTATGGAGATTTATGTTTATTAAGCATTAAGCAGAACATCTTTTTAACACAATGTGAAAGGCTACCCCGCCATTAGCGCATTGTTAGAAGCCGCCTGGAGATGTCACTCCTATCTATATGCCAAACTTAAACATATCACATTCCAAAAATATCACTATATTTATCTTTATCTCAAAGTCATTACTGCAAATAGAAATATATCCACAGAAGCAAAGATGGCAGTACACAATGCAGTTCTAGTGCCAACCCTTTTGTATGGAAGTGAAGCTTGGAGCTGGCAAAAAAAGGATGAAAGCAGGATAACCGCGGTAGAAATGAGATCACTAAGAAGAATGTGCGGGAAAATGTTGTATGATAGAATACCGAACGATGAAATAAGAGAGAAATGTAAGGCAGATGACTGTATTTTGGATAAAATTAAAAAAGGATCCCTGAGATGGTTTGGACATATGGATCGAATGGATGAGAGTAGAATGGTTAAATTGTTGTATACAAGCAGCGTGAGTGGAAAAATAAGCCGAGGACGACCGAGGAAAACATGGAATGACCAAATTAATCAATTACTAAAAGACGTGCGTGCATGGTACGATGTATTAATGTAGAGGAATCCCGAGAGGTATGTTAGGAAAGAGCATTGTGGTGATCCATCCTCTCTGCCTACCCCTTCGGGGAAATGGCGTGATGGTTAGTTAGTTAGTTAGTTAGTTTATCTTTATCTTCTTCTGATTTATTAAGGACTGTATCCTGTTACTTCTTCGAGTCCACCAGTAAATGGACCGCCACACCGTTATTTCCTAGTAATGTAGATTCCTCAACATTCATACGACGTTTCATGCATGCACATAGTATTTTCTAATCCTTGGCGTGGCCGATATTTAATTATTATTATTATTAACGATTAGAAACTTAACTAAACTAACTAACCATCACGCCGTCTCCCCGAAAGGGTAGGCAGAAATAATGGACTGCCACACTCTTTTTTCCTGACATATTTCTCTCGCTTCCTCAACATTCATCGTGTCATGCACGCGCGTCGATTTCTCTGACTACTCACATGGCCGACATTCAATATTTGATTTATTTGATCGTGCCACGTTTCCTCGGTCTTCCTCTATTTCTGGTTCCATTTACATCGTTAACATATGGTATATTATTTTTACCATTCTTCATTCATTCTTTTCAATTGTCCAAATCATCTTAATGATATTTTCATTATTTTGTTCATAACACCATCATTCGCACCGCATTCACTTCTTATATTTTTATTCGACACCCTATCATACACAGAGTATCCACACATTCGTCTAAGAGATCACATTTGGTAGCTATCCGTGGCTTTATCCCACTGCATTCCTCTTGGGCATGCTGGGGACCAGTTTACCAATAGCTTACAAATAATAAGGGATGAGTGCACACTTACCCATTTCTTCAGACTTATCAGGGGGTTCTTTGAGAATTCCGTCATCTTGGAGGCTATCCATCTTTATGTTCCGGATGGCTATCTTCGACAGCATCAGCACAGGCTGTTTTATCTCCCAGCATGCAGAACCCACCTGCCTCTGGTGATGCCGGTGGGGAGAGCAATCAAACTTCTGAACACGATCGCTTCGGAGATCGATGTCTTTCATATTCGTGAAAGTACGTTCAGAAGACAAATACTTTTGACTTTGGAGAGTATCTTGTATTCCTAATGTCGAACCATCTCTCTTGCGTTCCTGGTATTATATATTTTTTTATGTTTTACCTGTTCTCAATAGATGCCTTAAACTATAATTGTTTTTTCTATTATCTTTTGAGAAAATAAAATGGTTTGATTTGATTTGTTTGATTTCTACTGCATTTATTCCATCTTCATCCTTCTTTTGCCAGTTCAGTTTCAGTTTTGCCAATTTAATAAATAAAAATATATGTTTTGTTGTTGAATAATAATTATAACGGAGTTTCGTATTCTGTTTGTTGATCATGACATCATTATACAAGCAACCAAAAATGTGTTTTCTTCCCTCAAACATATATTTTTAGCCCGGCCGTAGGCGGGTAATCCGAAAGTATTTTCTCATTCCGTCATTAACATTTTTGAATGTGTTGACACATTCCTCCATCGTCCGGCTCGCGCTCGTCCGCGTGTATAGACGCTGACGTTCCAATACCCCGGGACATTAGGGCAGGCCGCTATGCGAGGAATCCCGTGTTTGTAGCATCATTAGCACTTATACCCGAGATAAAAGAAAATTCCACAAATGAATTAGTGTTTTGTGTGAAGCCGAAATATACATTTTAATGTGTGTTCACAGTTTTAAGCGTTTCATCTCAGGCAACAAATGCTGCTTCAGAACCATCACGACGTTTAGCCGCGGGAGTAGGCAGAGCAGAGAGAATGGATCGCCACACTACTCTATCCTGACACACCTCTCGACTTCACTTGCTAAGGTTACCTGAGCGAATCGACTATAAACTGTGTCTACTTGTTCACAAGGCATACATGGACGAGCGCCCCACTACCTCACAGAACTTTGCAAGCTGACAGATTTGAACCCTCGGCAGTCAACCCTACGATCCTTGAAGGAAGAAGCAATACACAAACTTCTCGTCCCGCGGCGCCAAGGAGCTTCAAACTTCGCAGATCGCGCTTTTGGCATCGCAGGACCGACAGCGTGGAACAGGCTGCCCTACAATATCCGCAATCAAGACGACGAAGGAGTGTTCAGAAGCTCTCTTAAAACTTCTTTTTAAGAGAAGCTTTCCGGACGTTGAGCGCCCTTGAAGTGAATCTCTCACATAAATGGCGCTATACAAATCATCATCATCATCATCATAGATTCCTTCACATTCATAATGACCAACCTGGAATTAGATTAATCTGGTAATCCCATGCCTACGTGCATGGTTGAACGGTTTTGTTAAGGACCTGCAAATGTTAAGTGTCAGATCTGAGGAGTGGATGTGCAGGGCTCAAAATAGGATTTAAATTTAACGTGATATTTTGAGAAAGTGGGTTTTTAGCGAGCGATCTGAATTCAAAATTGGTCCGAGGGCTGCGCTTTGTCTCAACTAATCTGCCGATCGCCGAGGAGTTTGCTGATCGAAGCGTAGATTACCTCAAATTAGGGCTAACAGCAATACATATATCAGATATATAGGCTGGTGCCATTCCGTGAAATGCTTTTATTTATTATATTTAATAAAGTTATAAAAAATTACAGAAACATTTTACAACTTATAAAACAACATTTTATAAACAATTACTAAAATAAATAAAAAACACAAATGAAAAAATATATAATAAAAAAACCTTAAAATATCGGTACTTACAACAACTTTAAACATCGGTACTTATAAAACAACATTTTATAAACACTTAACTAACTAACTAACCATCACGCCGTCTCCCCGAAAGGGTAGGCAGAAAGAATGGACTGTCACACTTCTACTGATGCGGCACTCCATCCTTCTCTTTTCGCTCCGCGGGAGACGCGGTGTGATGGGTTGCGAACCTCATCGCCACCAATAGGCATCTCCCGCGCACACTTCAATAGTCCAACACCCACAAAATAAATCTAAAACAAATAATATAAAATACAATGATATAAAATAAAATAACATAATAAAAATAATTATAAACACTTAATAATATTAAAAAAAACATAAATGAAAAAAAAACATCAAAAACCTTTAACATCGGTACTGACAACATATTTAAAGCATTTTCGACGAAAGATCGCAAGAGAACCGGCTTCTCTTACTTCATTTGGCAATTTGTTAAATAATTTGAATCCTCTGACGACTCTGGCGTTGGGCAGGACATGTCACTCTTGACCCAGATGAAATGTGGACAAGGCGATTGCTGTGCTGGTGCCCGAGGACGGCAAAGCGTGAAGTTGGGCGCCCACAGTTGCATCAGCGGGACGATATCCGAAAGAGTGCGGGAAGTGCCTGGATACGGATCGCTAGAAGGGAGTGGACAATACAAGAGAAGGCCTACGTCCAGAAATGAATGGCCACAACAGGCTGAAAAAAGAATAGTTTTTACTGGATTCTTTCAGGACTTTTGAGCCAGTGACGATCTTCGATCAGTGATCTTTAAGATGTTGTGAAATAGAATTGCTTTAATCATTTTTTCGTCGTACTGCCGCATCGAAAGCAGATTGGATGTTTGTTAGTTTAATTCTTAGGGATGTTGGAGTAGGTAAATGCCATTGCAAATGCATAACGGAGACGTGTCATAAAATCTGAACCAAGTATTTACTATATAGGTAGATGAAGACATAAAGAGTTAATAGAAGCAATGTTCTAGCTACCCAGCACCGGAAAGACTTGGACTAATACATGTTTTTCTCTTTGTTTCAGGTATGTTCGAGAATTTATGATGAATCTATGATACCTACTTACCTCACCTTTCAAGGTAACATAAATTAAAATAGTTATTATGTCAAAGTAGGATAAATGCCGTAGAAATGATATCATTGAAAATAATATTTGGAAAACAATATATGATAGAATACCAAATGACGTAATATGGAAGAAATGTAAAGAAGCTGATTGCGTCATAAGTAAAATTAAAAAAAGGATCCCTGAGATGGTCTGGACATATGAAAACGAATGGACTAGAGAAGAATGGTTAAAATGTTGAATTTGTGGTCAGCCCAATAAATACGTGAACCGTTTTTATTTAAATTTTATTTTACAAAATTTAGGGTAGATCAATCTTATCCCCTTCAAAATGCTCCCCATTTGTAGAAATGGACTTGTCCCACCTCCGTTTCCATTGTTCAAAACATTCCTGGAAGTCTTCAGGAGTCAGACTCTTCAGCTGCTTTGCCGTTTCACGTTAATCGTTCACACGTCGTCCCAGTGCCGCCCCCGCATGACTTTTACATATCGGGAACAAAAAAAAGTCGCCAGGGGCTAAATCTGGTAAATAGGGAGGGTGATCAATAACAGAGATCGCATTACGGGTCAGAAACTGGCGGACAATGAGTGATGAATGTGAAGGCGCATGGTCGTGTGCACAGACGATTTTCCTAAATTTAGTTCATCAGCAATCACCCAAACAGTAAATTGATGATTGGAAAGCATAGCAGACCGAACACCTTCAATGTTTTCATCAACACAATAAATCGACGGTCGTCCTGAACTTACATCGTCCATGCAGTCATCACGGCCCTCACTAAAACTCTTGATCAAAAAAGGGTAGTTTTCTTCAGTTACTTGACTCCATAAGTAGCCTTTAACATTTCATGAATTTTCCGATAATTGTTCCCAAGTTTCACCAGAAATTTGATGTTGACTTGGTGTTGTATATTTGTCTGTCAATCTCCATTGTCGACAAGAGCATAAAGCACATGCCACAAAAATTCCCCATTCGAGCGGTACGTTTACCTCGACGGTTTGGTGATTACGGATTCACTTAGTGACTCACCCGGCAACAAAGTCGCCAGAGCTCTTGCGGGAATTTCAATTGAAGACCTGAGCAACGCAGTTCGCGTATTTAATGGACAGACCTCGTACATAGTGTGAGTGGGAAGAGAAGCCTTGGAAGGCTAAGGAATTAATGGCATGACTAAATTAATCAAATACTAAAAGGCGACTAAAAAAGATGAAATCCTTAAGATGTGCGTGTGCTAAAATAATGTACGACAGAATTTCAAACGCCGATATAAAGGAAGGAATGTAGATCAAAAGAAAGTAATGTGAACAAAATTATGAAAGGATCACTGCGTTAGTTTGGACATATAGAACGCATGGATGAAGGAAGAATGGTTAAGAAAGTATACGTTTACAGTGAGAATTGAAGTACGGAGTTATTTGAGAACGAGGAAAACTTGGTATTCCAAAATTAATTAAATTAATGGTCGGACATGTTAGAAGTCGGAAGAATCGACGTGCGTGTATGTCTCTGTATGAATGTGGAGGAATCTTGAGAGGTGTGTCAGGATCGAGTAGTGTGGCGGTCCATTCTCTGCCTACCGGGGAAACGGCATGTTACTTTGTTTTTGTGGTCTTCGTAAGTTCGCCATAACTCAGAGAAAACACAACGCCTTCAACACAACTTAGAAGTGCTCCTGTGCGGTAATTTGGAAGGTTTAAAACACATTTAACACCTCGCGTTTCGCCCCAACACATGGGTATACCAAGCGGTGACAGATTCACTACCGGTCCTCAGACCGATGGAGTATCATATTTCCAACATTTGTCAAAGCACTAAATAACATTTTTTACAAACTCGGGGTTCGCGTGTCACACACCAGGATGTGTTGTGACACTTTTTTATGGTGCACCCTGTACGTTAGTATTTTTTTCTACGGTGTCAATTTGAAACCATAGTTCGACCAAACTCAAAAATATACTCTTTCAAACTATCAAACAAACTAAGCGTTACGTTGTCTCTTCGAAGGGGTGGGCACAAAGAATGGACCGCCACACTGTTCTTTCCTGACAGACTCCTCTCTCTTCCTCAGCATACATCGTCTCATGCTCACACGTCGATTTCTTCGACGTGAGGACGTGGCCGACATTCAATATTTGATTTAGTTGATCGTGCCACGTTATCCTCGGTCTTTCCTTCCGTTTTCATTTATGTAGTCGACCTTGGTTATGAGGAGGAAGATGTGACAGACTGAATTTGCTCGCTATATCAGAGAATAGCTATTTTTATATCACACAAAGACACGAAATATCTGTTTCCTCGTTATATCCGAGATCTAGCTATTTCGATGTTTGTTATAACCGAGTTCTCGTATATATTTACACATACTCGTATATACTCTTTCGTTTATGGGAATAATATTTTTTATATAATAATTGGAATAGTATGAATGTTAATAATAATAATAATAAATTGGATAACTTTGATGAATTACTCATCTCAAGGGCGCTGTAGAAAATGCTCCGTTGTATGAACTACTTAAAAAATCAACTTATTGAACGCTAAGGCATAAACACTGTGGAATTCCATAGTAATATACTTAAGAAATTAAAAATAAATGTGTTTAATTCACAAAATATAAAAAAAAAAACACGACATGTTTCGGAGGATATTTTATTATGATTTTATTATATTTTTTCACTTGAAGATGGAGGTATCCTCGGAAACATGTCGTGTTTTTTTTAATATTATTTTTAAATATTTTGTGGATTAAACATAGTTATTTTCAATTCCCTAAGTACAGTTAAAAAATAAACATATTTAGTATGAGAACTGCACCTGACCTATCAGGAAAGGATAAATTGCAAAAGTGCGTTTTGAGTCTCGATCTAAACTCTGACTGATTCTCAATGCACTTGCGGTCTGCTGGAAGATTTCTCCAGGCTAAAGGGCCGGCTACCGCGAAGGCTCTGTCGCCAAAGTTTGTGCGAGGACAGCTTTTTGGCACAGTCAATCTACCGATCGCAGAAGACTTGGCTGATCGCAATGTAGACTGTCTGGTATTCAGGTTCTCGTTGATGCAGAGTTCAGATAATACAACGCCTTAAAGACCGTCCAGCAGAGCTTGCATGGTATCATTTCTGGACATTTCAGCCAATGGAGCTTTTTAAGATGCTGTGTTATGTGACAACTCTTCGGCACACCTCTTATCAGTCTCGCTGCTGCATTGAATGCAGAAGTATGTCAGGAAAGAAAAGTTTGTCAGTCCATTATTTTTGCTTGCCCCCTCGGGGAAACGGCGTGATGGTTAGTCAGTTTTTTTGATTCCATAATAACATCTTATTATTTTTATTTAATTTACTTTAATTTTTTTAATCTGTCGGTCGAACTATACACACATTTTGATATATGAAACACCATATGTTTTCGGTGATTTAGAAACACATTTGACAGAAGAAAAAAATAGTTAAAAAATAGTTTTAAGATTTAGATGGGTATTTTATTCGTTTGTGTATGATGACAAGTCAATAAATTAAATTTTTCTCACAGAACGAATAGTATGAAAAAAGCAATTTAAAAATTCTTCAAATCTGACGCACTGTTCCATTATTAATACATATGATTTTAAAATATCTAACCAACTAACTGTCACGCCGTTTTACCGGAAGAATAGGTATAGACAATGTTCTATTTGGCTGTCACATCCTGACATGCCTGTCGAGCTTCCTCCAACTCTGAGATTTCCAAACTCTTTTGTTCCATGAACCACTAGCCGATTTTTCCAGTAGACCACCTTGTCTGCCTGATGTTTAATTTTTATAAGCCTTTTTTAACTAATATTGTTTTCACATCGAACACAGTTCTTTTTGCGTTTGACACAGTTCAATTTTTGAAATGTTGAAACTTGTTAGAAGGTTAAAACATTTGTAAAAAATATTAAAAATCAATTAAGTATTTTTTTTGGTCCCTTACGTCGTTTGCATATACTTTTTTTTATCATTCTCTCCTCATTCATTATTTCCATGTGTCCAAATCATCTTAAAGATCCTTTCATTATTTTGTTCATATCATTTTCATTCCCACTGCATTCACTTCATATATTTGCATTTGACTCTATCATATGCAGATTTTTACCATACATTTGTCTAAGATCTACTGCATATTTAGTTTTATTCCACTTGATTTTATGGCTTCGGCTGGTTTCGGCAGCTCGCTGCCATTTTCTGACGTGATTCCAATATATCTAAAAAAATATTATGAAGATTTTTTATACATGCATTCATTCATTTCTCGGCGCTACATCCCGGTGTGGGATTTGGCCTCCTCCACAACGGTCCTCCACTGACTTCTGTCTCTGGCCATCTCTCTCCATTCCTCAGCTCCTTCCATTTTCTCCCAATCTTCTTCCGTGCAATCCGCCCATCTTTTCCTCGGTCTGTCTCTTGGTCCCTTTTCGCGGGGCACCCATCTGGATATAATTTGTGGTGTTCTTCCCTCTGGCATTCTTTCCACATGGCCAGCTCACCGTAGGCGTTGAGACTTACAGAATCTCACTACTGTTTCCTGGTTAATTAGTTATTCAAGTTCAAGGTTTCTTTTAATTCTGTAAGTCCCATCCTCCAGCGTGGGTCCAAAATTTTTTCTCAGTATTTTCTCTCTCTCTGCGTTAGAGACCATGTCTCACAGCCGTAGGTGACTACCGGTCTTATATATTAAAAGTTTAGTATTCCTGCTGAGTAACTTAGAGCCCAGAAGCTTCTTACATCATTATTTAAACTGGATTCCAACCAAGAAACATCAATTAACATCATTTAAAAAAATCATATTGTACATTGAAATACTATTCAGTCAGTTTGTTCAAATCATTAAGATGGTTTGGACGCATTGAAAGAATAAATGAAGAAAAGGTGATCAAGAACGTAATTGTAACGTAAACGGAATAAGAAATAGAGAAAACAAATCAATCAAATATTAAATATCGGCCACCTGAGGAGTCGGAGATATCGGCGTGTGTGACAATGTTGAGGATCGAAAGTAGTATGTCCGAAAATAAGGGTATGGCGATCTATTCTTTCTCCCTACCCCTTCGGAGAGACGGCGTGATGGTTAGATTTAAACCATCAGCACAAGAGCAAGATCTGCAGAAATCTTCATAAACCTTGATGTATTTTATGTTTGTATACTGCGTCAATGGTATGATAAATGCAAGGATTGTTATGATGACTCGCAAAATGGTGCCAGTGTCTCGATGCAAACCGCTTGACTCATAATCAAGAGGTCATGGGTTAAACTACACATGATTAAATTCACAGCGGTCAGATCATTTAGTCTTTGCGATAATGATTATAATAATGTTTTTTATATAATAGAACCAAGTTATATTAGCTGAAAATACAGCGTTTTATACCATTTTTGAATTTTGATAAAATGGGTAAACTTATTTTGACTAGGTCACACAGGTCGCGATACATTTTTTTTACCACAGGAGCTCAAATTTTCAATTTTTTTTTTCGTCTAACTAAATTTTGAATTAAATTAACGAATAATAAAAAAAACAAAACAAATGGTACGAAAACAGCAGTTCGCATTTGATAGCGCATCTATCCAAGAGTACTATTCAAAAAACAGACTGAGAAAATACCTTGATTTGTGATCATGTCATCGAATAGAGTGACCAGGGGGGTTATTATTTATGAAATTTTGAAAATGGCCAAAAACTCGAAAACCATGACACTTTCACTTAACACAAATTTTCATTTTCTGATCAGTCATGACGCCCCCCACCCACGGGTAACACGTTATCTACTCTTTACGCCACACACTGTATATACGGTAGAGATCCCTAAGACGTATGTGTGATAGAACGATATACCACAGAATCTCTAATGCTGATATATGAAAGGAATGTAGAGCGGAAGAAGGTATTATGAACAAAATTATGAAAGGATCGCTGCGTTGGTTCGGTCATATGGAGCGCATGGATGGAGAAAGAATGGTTACGAAAGAATACGTTAAAGATTTTAATGGAGTACGGAGTCGAGGAAAACGTGGCATGACCAAATTAATCAAATTTTAAAGGTTGGTCATGCTAGAAGTCGGAAGAATCGACGTGCGTGTATGACTCGTTGTATTAATGTGGAGGAAGCTATAGAGGTGTGTCATGATTGAGTGGTGTGGCGGTCCATTTTATCTATCTACCTCTGCGGGGAAACGGCGTAATGGTTTGCTTGTTTGTTACGGTAGAGATGAAATCTCTCAGACGTGTGTGTGGTAAAAGGACATACTCGTATAATGGAATTTTAATTTTTAAACCCTTTTTTCGACATCACTATCCGTTCCGCCATCCACTGTAAGCATGCTACCTAACCAGCCTTTAATTATTACAAATTCAAACCATAACGGTCATTTTGTGGTATCCTTTATTTTAAATTTTCAAGTGTAGAATGTTCTGGAATGTACTTTTATCGACGTGTGGGTAACCCATGTCGCCTTCCTTTGTTTTCTCTAACGCCGACGGCAACGCGACTTTTCCCCCGAGCGGTGAAAAGACTAACTGCACAGGAAATGAAAGAAATCCGTCACCATAGCTTATCCTTTTTTGATCAATGTGCCGAATAAGAGAGCTTTGACTCTCTGGGTACATCAAGGGTTTATTTATTTTTATTTAACCATTAATCTATATAGAGAAAATATCTGCTTTATTGTTTTATATATATTACTAGCGGACCTGACAGACATTGTACTGCGCGAACGTTGGTCTGCCTGCTATTAGATGGTTTAGCAATTATTTTTTTTATCGATAATCGAATTTTCGATAAACTGTTAACGAGTTGTATGCGAGTTGATATACAATGTTGTATTGTTTTATTAATAAACAGGCAATACACAAACATTAATATAACTAACTAACCATCACGCTATTTCCTCGGAGGGGTAGGCAGAGAGGATGGATCGCCATATTGTTCTATCCTGACATAAGTCTCACGCCTCTTCTACAATCACACATCGTGACATGCACGCTCGTCGATTGTTCCTACTTCGAACATGGCCGCCATCCAGTAATTGATTAATTTGGACATGCCATGTCTTCCTTGGCCTTCCTCGACTTCTTTTCCCATTCACACTACTTGTATATATATCTTTTTAACCATTCTTCCCTCATCCATTCGTTCCATATGTCCAAACCATCTTAGTGACCTTTTCTTAATTTTATTTATCACGCATTCATCCGCCTTACATACCTTTCTTACTTCATCATTAGATATTCTATCATACATTATTTTTCAGCACATCCTTCTTAGTGGCCTATTTTCTACGGCATTTATTTCACGCTGTGATGAATAATACACTCAATACGCACGCAATTGTGATACATGGAATATAGAAACAGATCGATCAGAATTTTAATTCTAGACACATGGAAACAAATAATGCTTAAAAAAAGTATACATAAACGACGTAAACGGAACAAGAAATAGAGGAAGATTTCTGTTGTTCTAATGAGACTTTTTGTTTCTGACGGTTCCCTTGTTTCAATTCCATAAGCTTTTTTTATAGGTTTTGTAGAAACATTTTCATTCGTATTTATTGATATTATCATATGTCAATATTTTCTATTACGTAACACACTCTTCTTCCAATTGAGTTTGTTCCTGGCCCCATGAAAGTGTAATGAAACGGAATATAAATGTTTCTTTTAAACTTAATTTCGGACGATTCGTTTGTTGTAATATTTATGTTCCTTCGCAAGACTAATTGGTGCTCCCATATTTCTGTTTCCTCTTCTTTTTCTTTTTCTCTGATGTCTCTCTTCTCCCGCCCTTTAACAAATTACAGCCATAAGTCAGCCTCCTCCCTTCGGAGAGGAAAATCTATACAGCCTGCACAACATACCCCCCGTGTGGCTATTTTAAGATGATCCTTTACAAGATCACGCGCAAGACACGTAGACGATCTTACAGATTTAAAATTACTAAAAATAGATATTTGTATTATATATCTTCTTCTTCACTTTTGGTAGACTCAGGAGTCTGTTATTTCAGGCGTGTCCTCTTGAGACGCTGAACTTCAGCATTCTCTCCACCGTTTCGGGGGTCTTCCTGGTCGGCGTTGTCCGTTTGGCGTTCTATGGAGAGCTATGTATGGTATCCTATTTGAGCTCATTCTTTCTACATGTAAATGCCAGTATCGCCGTCTTTGACGTCCCCATTAGACCACATCTTCGACCTCGCAGATTTCTCGGATTGCTGTATTCCTAACTTGATCACGAAGGGTTTTGCCAGCTATAGCGAAGAGAGTTTTCATCTCGGTTGTCCTGAGCATGCTATTTGTCTTGACAGTGTCTGCCCTCGATTCAATGCCATGTGTGAGGATTGGTCGCACATAGGTCTTATAAATGCGTACCTTGCTGTCAGTCCTCATGTCCTTGTTTCTCCATATGACATCTTTCAGGCAGCCTGCAACCGCTGCAGCCTTGTATACCTGTGATCTTACTTCTCTGGGGAGGTCATTAGAGTTACGTTTTATTTATTGTTTCTTGATAAACGATATAAAACTCCATATTAAATATGAATGAAAACCTCTGTTTTCTAGAACGACAAATCAAATCAAATCAATTTATCTGTATTATATTAATAGACATATTACTGTTAGAGGCATCTATTGAGTATAGATATTATATATAGGCATATATTATATAATATTATGATATAATACCAGGAACGCATAAGAGATGGTTTGACATTATTTGTTTATTACAACAACATACCATCACGCCTTTTCTCTTTAAGGGTAGGCACAGAGAATGGACCGCCACACTACTCTATCCTGATACACTTCTCTAGTTTCTTCCAAATTCATACAACGATTCATACACGTACGTCGATCCTTCCGACTTCTAACATGGTCGACCTATACAATTTGTTTAATTTGGTCATGACACATTTTTCTCGGTCTACATCGACATCGCAATACATGTAAATCGATAACGTATACTTTTTAACCATTATTTCTTTATCCATGCGTTCCATATGTCCAAACCAATGGAGT
Organism: Lepidostoma basale; assembly: GCA_022606425.2. Lineage (NCBI taxonomy): Eukaryota > Metazoa > Arthropoda > Insecta > Trichoptera > Lepidostomatidae > Lepidostoma > Lepidostoma basale. The sequence continues at coordinate 91,438 of JAHDVF020001216.1, read as the reverse complement.
AATCATAATATTTTATTCCGCTGTACATTCCTTCCTGATATCAGAATTTTCAATTACACATTTGTCTAAGGGATCTTATTTCTTCTTATTCTTCTGGTACCGTGTCAGGTCTACCAACGTCGGCGAACACTGCATCAAACGCACCTCTGTCCTGCGCCACTTGGAAAAGTTTCTAAACGCTGCTCATTTCGGTCCATTCTTTTATATTTCGCAGCCAGGACAACTGCCTTCTACCAAATCCTCGACGTCCCTCTATTTTACCCATTAATATCAGCCGAAGAAGGTGTTATTTTTCTCTCCTTAGCACATGACCCAAATATCAGATTTATTTCTACTGTATTTATTCTGCGTTCATCCTTTATTTGCCAGTTTCATGCTTCGCTTTCATCATAAGGGTTGGAACCAAAACTCCATTAAAAATAAACTCGTTTTATTGTAACTGTGTCTGTTCTTTTTTAATGGTTTTCGTGAAAGCATCACCAATTTCACTCGGTAAAAAGTATATATGAATATGTATACATAATTTATGAGACACACGCAGATAACATCAATAATTTATTGATTCCTTTTGTTGACAACACATACATATGAATTAACTGTGACAGCACTTAACTATTTTTTTATATTTACCTGTTTGCTTAGCAGTGGCGTAACAATTGGCTGTACGTTGCCAAGGTGGCAAGTATCAAAAAAATTAAATATTTAGTCCCAACTGATGTTTAAGATAATGGCCAATAACTGTGCTAAAGTGCGTGCCTAAGGTAAACCCCTTACCGCATACTGGCTTATATATGATCCAAAATAATTTTTGACATAAAAAACAACAAAATAATAAAGTATGTCTTGCTTCTAGCAATAATACTAAAGTTTTATCTATGATCCGCGTTACTAGTTGTCAAACTTCTTGCTAGATGTCTCTGGTTGTACTAGATGTGCGTTCGACTGTTTCCAACTGTCGGTTTATGATTTTCTGTACAAACGTGATATTCAAAAGTGTTATTTTTTTGTTTGTAAAACGCTTTAAATAATTATATTACACTGGTTTATTATTATTTTCATTAGGTAAGTAATAAAATCACTTTTATATACAATTATGGATAATATTGTTTAAAATCTAGGGATAAAAAAGGGATGACCTAGAATTTTTTTTTTGTATTTTATATACGAATAAGAAAAAAAAAATTTTTGAAAAAAAAAAACTTTTTTTTTTTTTATCAAATATGTGGAGATGTATGAGAGAGGCCTACGTCCAGTAGTGGACGGAATCGGATGCATAAAATCAAATCAAATCAGTTTATTTACTCAAAAGACATTACAAACAGCATAAATGTTTAATTGAGTATAGGTAAAATATTATACACATACGAGTATAATATTTTACGAGCACAACGTTCGTACAACATAATACCAGGAACGCATTAGAGATGGTTCGACCTTAGGAAGACAAGATGCTTTTTAAATTCGAGAGTATTTGTCCCCTGAACGTACTTTCACTAATATGAAAGACGTCGATCTCCGCGTTCAGCAGACTAATTGCTCTTCCCACCGGTGTCAACAGAGAGTCGGAGATGCATAATAAGAAGAATATATAGTATTGCATGCGAAATGATCTGATGATGAATGTTAATAAGTCCAAGGTAATGATTTTTGAAAAGGAAGAAACCATGACAGTCTGCAACATTAGCGTGTATGGTGAAAACTTGGAGCAAGTAGTTGAGTTTGTGTATTTAGGAAGTATGTTTACAAGAGATGGGAGAGTGGAGAGGGATATTGAAAGAAGGGTTGGGGCAGGCAACAAAGTGAATGGTGCACTTAAAGTTGTCATCGCAAACAAAAACCTATCCAAAAAAGCTAGAATGGCAGTGCACAATGGTGTTCTTCTACCGACCCTTATGTATGGAAGCGAAGCATGGAACTGGCAAAAGAAGGATGAAAGTAGAATAAATGCAGTAGAAATGAGATCTCTTAGACGAATGTGTGGATACTCTGTGTATGATAGAGTCTCGAATGAAAATATAAGAAGTGAATTCGGTGCGAATGATGGTGTCATGAACAAAATAATGAAAGGATCATTAAGATGGTTTGGACATATGGAAAGAATGAATGAAGAAAGAATGGTAAAAAAATTATATGTTAATGATGTAAATGGTACCAGAAATAGAGGAAGACCAAGGAAAACGTGGCACGATCAAATAAATCAAATATTGAATGTCGGCCATGTGAGGAGTCAGAGAAATCGACGCGCGTGCATGACACGATGTATGAATGTTGAGGAAGCGAGAGAAATATGTCAGGAAAGAAAGGTGTGGCAGTCCATTCTTTCTGCCTACCCCTTCGGGGAGACGGCGTGATGGTTAGTTAGTTAGTTAGTTTTATAGTATTAAAATATTTTAGAGTTTTTAGTTACGGCACTGGGTCTACGGGTAGCGTATTTAGGTGATAAATTATGGTTGCGTCCCTTCTAAGTATTGAAATTATGATAATTGCCTCTGCGTATTTTATATGAATAAAAAATGACAAAAGCCCCCTTAAAATGTTGATATATTGCTCCGTTGACACTAAAAACAGACGCGCGTATAAGGATAACAGACGCACGTATAAGGATATTTATGTTGGTATTTTTGTCCCTGATAGACATCTCCGACAGCGACAGTATAGATTGTTTTACCCACTGGCCGCCAGAACCAACCTGCTTCTGGTGTCACCGATGGGCATCAAATCAAATCAAATCAGTTTATTTTCTCAAAAGATATTACAAACAGTGGCGGTATTCCCATAGAAGCCCAGAAGCCCGGCTTGCATGAACATTTTTTAATCAAAACCCCCAAATCTAAGTAATCATGCCCCCGCATAAACCAACAACCCACCAAATCACCTTCCAACAATGTTCCCATCAGACGTAAGAGGACTAGCCACAAGAGCTGAACCTCTGTAAGCCAGAAGAGGTTTTAATTCAAAATTTCTTACGCAAGCCGGGCTTCTGGGCTTCTATGGCAGTACCGCCACTGATTACAAACAACAATTATAGTTTAAGACATCTATTGAGAACAGGTAAAATATAATAAATATATAATACCAGGAACGCATGAGAGATGGTTCGACATTAGGAATACAATATACTCTACAAAGTCAAGAGTAGGTATTTGTCTTCTGAACGTACTTTCACTAATATGAAAGACGTCGATCTCCGAAGCGATCGTGTTCAGCAGTTTGATTGCTCTCCCCACCGGCATCACCAGAGGCAAGTTGGTTTTGCATGCTTGGAGATAAAACAGTCTGTGCTGACGCTGTCGCAGATAACCATTCGGAACATAAAGATGGATAGTCTAATGATGTATCTTCTCAAATATAAGTATTTTATACTTGCATCAAACTATCGTGTCCTGGACCGTATGATGGTTCTTCCCTACATCTCCAGTGGTGTCCTTGATTTTTTATTATTTTTTTATGCGATTCTCATCAGCTTTCACACGGTTAGCGTCGCGGTCGGCGCAAGGACCGTCAGTCTACCTACTTTTATTAAAATGACAATTTCAAATAAAATATAAGTCATGGCACGTATAGAAGTGAAGTTTGGAGCTGGCAAAAGAAGGATGAAAGCAGGATAAACGCCGTAGAAATGAGACCACTAAGAAGAATGTGCGGGAAAACGTTGCATGATAGAATACCGAACGATGAAATAAGAAAGAAATGAAAGGCATCGTGGATAAAATTAAAAAAGGATCCTTGTGATGGTTTGGACATATGGAACGAATGGATGAGAGTAGAATGGTTAAAAAGTTTTACACAAGCAGCGTGAGTGCAAAAAGAATCAGAGGACGACCGAGGAAAACATGGCATGACCAAATTAATCAATTACTAAAAGTTGGTCACATTCGAAGTCGGAATAATCGACGTGCGTGCGTGGTACGATGTATGAATGTAGAGGAACCCCGAGAGGTATGCCAGGACAGAGCATTGTGGCGATCCATCCTATCTGCCTACCCCTCCGAGGAAATGGCGTGATGGTTAGTTAGTTAGCATATAAGTCATCCAAATAATAATAATAATGATAATAATCTGCGAGGTCGAAGATGTGGTCAGATGGGGACGTCAAAGACGGCGATACTGGCATCAACACGTAGAAAGGATGAGCTCAAATAGGATACCACACATAGCTCTCCATGGAACGCCAAACGGACAACGCCGACCAGGAAGACCCCCGAAACGGTGGAGAGAAAGCTGGAGTTCAGCGTCTCGAGAGGACCCGCCTGAAATAACAGACTCCTGTGTCTACTAAAAGGGAAGAAGAAGAAGAATAATAATAATTAAAATAAATCACAAAAAATTGGCACAATCACAATGGCTATCCCAGCATACTAATAGTCTCATCACGAAACTAAGAACTCCTTTTCCTCATAGTAAAGAATGTCGAATTATCTAGTTAGAATAGTGAGTCACCGATACAATCTCTTTGCCTTACCATTATATTTAGTGAATCGTGTCAACTAACTTGGATCCAAATGAAACAATCGCCCCTAGATGTATCGGCAGGCCATTAAGACCGGCATCTCCCGGGCAGGCGGGGAGCAATCACCGCGGGATGTCTCAATTCACAGCACTTTGGCCAGCATTAGTTCCGACACACAGAAGGCAGGGCCGCCTCTAGGGAAACTCTTTCGGATACAAATATTTTTCTTCTATACCAATTTCACAATGTTTTTAAGTAATTTAGAAATGTGTTTCTTTTTATTGTCTTATAATTACGCAATGATTTACGCTCAAGTTCACTAAATCTGCACTTTTCAAACAAATGATATAATTGTAATTAAATAATGCATGCGGCAAAGCATGGATCTGGCGAAAGAAGGATGAAAGTATAATAAATTCAGTTAAAATTAGATCTCTTGTGTAGTAAATTTGTACATGATAGAGTGTCGAATGAATATATAATAAGTGAATGCGATGCGAATAAAAGTGTTATGAACAAAATAATCAAAGGAACATTCAGATGGTTTGGACACGTGAAAAGAAGGTATAAAACGTCTATTTTAACGATTTAAACGGAACTCGAAACAGAAGAAGGCCGAGGAAATCGTGGCACGATCAAATAAATCAAATATTGAATGTCGGCCACGTGAGGAGTCAGAGAAATCGACGCGCGTGCATGACACGATGTATGGATGTTGAGGAAGCGAGAGAAATATGTCAGGAAAGAAAAGTGTGGCAGTCCATTCTTTCTGCCTACCCCTTCAGGGAGACGTGATGGTTAGTTAGTTAATTAGGAAGATTACTTGAGCCGAAGCGTTGCCCTAGTACAAATTTCGAAGATCTGCCCATCAGCTCGGAACAATCTCCCTTCATACCTTAGATACATAAATGATCCGACAGATTATATCATATTTAAAACTTGCATATTTTGTTCTATTATACTTTCAAACCGATCGCGAATATCAGGAAGACGACGTGATGGTTAGTTTTTAAATCTCAATCTTCTTCAGCCTTCTTCCCTCCAATGCTAGATAATGGCTTCTTCCATTTTTTTTCCAGAGTCTTGTCTCTTCCACATTCAGGCCTCCCATCCACCATTCAGTTTGTTGCCTGCCCCAACCCTTCTTTCAATAGATGGACATTGAGATTTAATTTTAATATATTTGTACTGAGCATTTCATTTCCCTTGTTTGATTCTGTTCCAAGCAGGGTGAGTGCGGGTTTACGGCGCCTCTCCGAAGGGGGTGCGTAATTGATTTTTCAGATTTAAGCGTCAACGAATCCCTAAGATTATTCCCGATTACTCCCGAGATTCGAATCTTACACGTGTCTCTTTCTTTAATCTGGAAACATTGTCACGGTGAGAAAATGAAACACACTTCGCTCGCTGCACTTTCTATCAAATCCTTTCTTCTTCTTGTTTTTCCTCTCCTATCAGAGCTACGACAACATCGTGGCTATTTCTACCCTTGGTACAGCACCTCTAAACAGGGATGATGTGCTGCAAATGAACCATTCTCGAAGTTTTTCTAGACAAAATCTTTTTTATATACTTCGTATATACAACACTTTTATTAAAAAAAAATACGTAGACATGTTTTGGACAAACAGTCCTTCTTCAGTAAAGATACATCTGTCAGATCATGTAAACAATTTTATAATATTTATAAATGTATTTTTACTGAAGAAGGACTATTAGTCCGAAACATGACAATGTTATTTTTTTTTAAATATAATTGTTGTATATACAATATAACCATCACGCCATTTCCCCGGAGGGGTAGGCAGAGAGGATGGATCGCCGCAATGGCCTGTCCTGGCATACCTCTCGGGATTCCTCTACATTCATACATCGCACCATGCACGCACGTCGATTATTCCGATTTCGAATGTGACCGCCTTTTAGTAATTGATTAATTTGGTCATGCCATGTTTTCCTCGGTCGTCCACGGCTTCTTTTTCCACTCACGCTGCTTGTGTACAACTTTTTAACCATTCTACTCTCATCCATTCGTTCCATATATCCAAACCATCTCAGGGATCCTTTTTTAATTTTATTCATGATGCAGTCATCTGCCTTAGGTACATTTCTTTCTTATTTCATCGTTCGGTACAAAGTATATAATAAAGAAAAAGAGAAATGAACTCATTTTATTAATTAATTAATGACGACCTTCGACCAGAGTGGTTAGAAGCTCTGACTTCCATACCGAAGGTCCCGGGTTCGGTTCCCGGCGATGGCACTGTGATTGTCACACTGTCTTTGGTCTGGTGTAGAATTCACGTGACAATAAAATGGCGATAGATTGCCTACCTATCACATGTCGTGTTGATCATCAATATAATAGCTAAAAAATAATGTGTATACAGTAATTGGGTTTAAGCGACCTGTTGTATACAAGAAAAAATAATAATAAAAAAAAATAAAAATTATTTCAGCCTACCTTTTCGGAGACATCGTGATAGTTATTTATTTATTTATTTAAAAGAATTAAATCAAGATGTAGTATTTTACAGTCTCTTCTGTTTAAACCTCCACCGGTTGTTGATCCATGTAGATAGATACACGCCGCAGCCTCCGCCCCGGTCCACCATCCCTTAACGCTCTTAATACCTCTTGCCGTACTACGGTCACGGACGGGCTTAACCTAACGCCACCCGCGAGTACGACGAACCAACAGTACATCCTCTCTTGCTGTCTTCCATTTGTATTTTTTTTATCAGAAAATTACTAACTAACTAACCATCACGCCGTCTCGCCGGAGGGGTAGGCAGAAAGAATGGAACGCCACACTGTTCTGTCCTGACATACTTCTCTCGCTTCCTCTACATTCATACATCTTGTCATGCACGCACCTCGATTTATTCCGACTCCTCACGTGACCGACATTTAATGACCGGCATGACACTATAAGAAGAGGATAATGTAAATAAAACTAGTTTTAAACTTTTGAATTGTTATTTTGGACGCAAACGCGTTAAGCTCGCTACGTGTATCTGGAAATTAATTAGGATTTTATGACGTAACTTCGCAGGCAGTACGTAATCATTTCATGGCATGCTAATCGAGTTTACTCCCATCGTCCTCGGTCACCTCTCGTTCCACCGGTCGTGTGGATCAATTGTGGTTTTGAAGTTTGACTATAATCTAAGAAATCTCACGGTGTTGATACGTATTTGGGTCAATTTATCTGCGAAACTTATTACATAAAAATGAACTAACCATCACGCTGTGCCAACCTTTATGTATGGAAGTGAAGTGTTCATTTCTGTGTTGTTCTGTATGGAAGTGAAGTGGGTGTTCATTTCTTTCGACTGATAGGCGGTTGTATACACAACTCAGAAATCCTGGGTGATTTAGGTCTGTTCGTCCCTGATAATTATCTTCGACAAAGGGGCCATAGATTGTTTTATCTCCCTCGATGCAGAATCAATCTGCCAATGGTTATGACTGTAGGTAGAGCAATATCTTTGCTTAATCGTATCACCTCGGAGTTTGGCGTATTTTGTGATAGTCTGGCTCATCTGGGATGTACTATCTTTATTATAATTGTTTGGTATATTTATTTTATTAATTTGTCATGCATCTTATGTTTCTCTCTCTTTTTATTAATATATTATGTATTACTTAGTATTGTATATCTCTAACTTGTATCTTTAGTGTATTGAAAAAAAAAAAATCTGTAATGCTTTAGATATGTTTAAAATAAATAAATGAATTTAATGAAAATGAAATGAAGCTTGGATTAGGCAGAAGAAGTATGAAAGTCTTATAAATGCCGTAGAAATTAGATCGATAAGATGGAATATGCGAAAAAACAATGTAAGGTAGGAATTGTAAGATTAAAATTAAGATGGAACCTAGGGATGAAGGAAGCATAGTAAAAAGATATATATATATATATATATATATATATATATATATATATATATATATATATATATATATATATATATATATATATATATATATATATATATATATATATATATATATATATATATATATATATATATATATATATATATATATATATATATATATATGCTATATATATATATATATATATATATATATATATATATATATATATATATATATATATTATATATATATATATATATATATATATATATATATATATATATATATATATATATATATATATATATATATATATATATATATATATATATATATATATATATATATATATATATATATATATATATATAAAAGGGTGACTGTTTTATCTGTTTTTTAAGTATTTAACCAATTTTTTTTACGTACAATTAAACTCTCTCCTACGAATATTCACTAGTTCAGTTGACACGTGTTTAAGATTGTATTAAGCATTTTACCTACTCTTCGCCGAGAGCTGTACGACCGCATCTACCCGGTATTTACCCGGCCCTATTTTTATTACCTACTGCTTGTTGCCATTCTCCGCATAAAAATGTGTTCGACAGAAATGTGTTCTGGGAATGAGAACGTTATGCAATTGTTATTGGCACAGACGGATGCCATTAACATGTTAACTCGTCAGGTAGAGGTTTTGATGAGCACACTCGGTGTATCGTCTACCCCGTCTGTCTCACTTGCTGCACCAATGCCAGGCACATCCATTACTCGCGATCTTAATTCGCCAAAAATACCGGTCGTTAGAGGTTCTAAGTCCACGAATCCACCGGTAGGAAAAAAAACAATTGCTGGAAAAAAGAGTCCGGCTACTCCCACCACAAGCACGAGTGTTCTAAGAGCCTCCAAAATCAAGACCACCGCTTCCATCGCCGCCACCGCAGCCACAGATGCCGCTTCTGCTATCATTGGCTCCTCTGCCGCCACCACCACCGCTACCGCCACTGCCTCTTTTGCCACCGCCACCACCACTGCTACCACTGCCACCACTGCCACCACTGCCACCGCCATCACCGCCGCCAACGCTGCTCACGCTACAACCCTGGAATCTCCTGCGGTTATAGCTTCTGCTACTGCCTCTACATCTACTGCCGATACCGTCGTCCCTCTAACCTTTGCCGACATTGTTACCTCATCATCGGCTACTGACCCTTCTCAAAATGACTCCGGTAGTTGGAGAACCGTTAGTCATAAAAGGCAACAGGGAATACGAGGGAAGAAAAGCGATGTCGAGACTAAACAATTTCACTGCTATCCGTTCCACAGCGATACATCGGAAGAAGATATGTTGAATTATATTAGGTCGCTAGTTTCCTCAGCATCGGCATCATTCACAGTTCATAAAATCAGATCGAAGGGGGAATACGCTTCCTTCAAAATTGGAATACCAACTAATTGTGTTGGTGAGGTTTTGAAGGCTAGTCACTGGCCACGTTACTCCTATGTGAAGGAGTGGGAGAACAGAGTGAGGGCGCCGCGGCTTCCTACTGTCGGAAATAACTGACTAGGCCTAGCGCGTACTCCTTCTGTCTCTCGCGCTTTTTCGCTAAAATGTTTATATCAGAATACACGGGGCCTAAACAGTAAATGTTCTATGTTTTATAACGAAGTAGCTACCTGTGATTTTGATATAATATGTTTGACGGAGACGTGGATTAGTGAAAGCGTTCTCAACTCGGAACTCTTCACTAATGACTTTTCGGTTTATAGAAGAGATCGTGAATCCTCTGCAATTGCGCATAAACGAGGCGGAGGGTGTTTATTGGCGGTGCGAAACAGACAATATTTGAATATTCAAAGATTGTCTGCTTTAGAAACCATTAATGAAGACCTTTGGCTGAAGTTATCGTATAGAGACATTACGATCTTTTTATGTGTGGTGTATTTTCCTCCACACAGTAGTCCGGAGAGTTATAACATATTCTTTAATAATATTTATTCGAATGCGCATTTATTTGCAAACAAGCGTGTTATTATACTGGGAGATTTTAACATGCACTCGGTTCAGGACGGAGTTACAATCGAACTCAATTTCTTGTGCTCAGTTTTGGGGCTCACTCAGTATAATGACATTCTTAATTCTAAAGATCGCGTCTTAGATTTAATATTGTCAACTACTCCGATATCCGTTTCTCGAAGCGAATCTCCCCTTACATCTGAAGATCCGTACCATCCCGCATTACAATTTGAATACACTTACCAGTCGCTGCGGACTCGTACGGATGTACCATCCGTGAATACAGTGTCATGGAGAGGGTGGAATTTTGCCAATGGAGACTTTGTTCACTTTTATGAAACACTGAGCCAAATCAACTGGGAGTGTATTGGGATGGCAACGGATGTGAATGATGCTGTTAACTCTTTTTATGATTTACTGTACTCGTGTTTCGATAGATGTTTTCCGAGGAAAGCCCAGGCTGTTAGTGGAAGGCGATATCCGAAGTGGTTTACTCGAGAGATCGTCGGCGATATCAAAACAAAGCATCGGTACCATAAAAAATGGAAGTCTTCGGGTAGTTCGAATGATTACAATTCTTTTAGTCAGTATCGAGCTATCGTGAAACGTAATGTACAGTCTGCATACAAGTCGTATATCGCCGAAATGGAATCGAATATTCTTCACAATCCTGAATACTTTTGGAAATATATAAAGTCCAAACGTCAGGATGGTGGAATCATTGATTCTATGACATGGCGAGGACAGACTGTGCAAAATTCTGAAGTTGCAAATGCTTTCGCAGACAATTTTCGTTCTGTTTATAACGTTTCCTCTTCGCAAAATGTCGTTGATAGTTATTGTGATATCTCACACCAAGGAGCCCAGGATATTTCCATTTCTCATATTGACGAAAATGACGTGTTTATGTCAATTTCAAGACTTAAAAATACTACATCTCAGGGTCCGGATTACGTTCCCACATTTATTCTCAAAGGTTGTAATCACATACTTAAAAATCCATTATCGGTAATTTTTAATATGTCGCTGAAAAAAGGTGTATTTCCTGAACTCTGGAAAACTTCGAAAATTTCCCCAGTTTTCAAAAAAGGTGTCAAATCATCTGTGGAAAACTACAGACCAGTTGCAATATTGTCAGCTCCTGCTAAGGCATTCGAATCATTAATCCATTCACTTATTAATCCAAAAATTGAACCCTTCGTGATTAATGAGCAACATGGTTTTAGACCGGCACGTTCAACCAATACAAATCTTATGGTGTTCACAAACTACGTCTCAAAATCCCTGGATAAAGGTTTTCAAGTTGACTCTGCATACAGTGATTTTTCAAAAGCTTTTGACAAAGTTGATCATTCGATTCTTTTAGTAAAACTTCGTAAAATTGGTCTAAGTGACACCTTAGTCCAATTTTTTAATAGCTATCTTTCCAAAAGACAACAGTTCGTAACTTATGGACTCTTCCAATCCAGTAAGTTCTTCACACCATCTGGAGTTCCTCAGGGTTCCATCCTAGGGCCGTTATTATTTACAATTTTTATAAATGATATTACTAAAAATATCAAATATTCCAATAGTCTCTTGTTTGCCGACGATTTGAAAATTTTTCGAGAAATTAAATCTGTCGCCGATTGTTTAAAACTCCAAGATGACATACACAGTGTCTTGGAATGGAGTAAAATAAATAAATTGCATTTTAATATATCGAAGTGTTTCATCATGTCCTTTACTAGGGCTCGCACAACGATCTATCACAGTTATACAATGGATGATATACTACTGGATAGACTGCTATATATATATATATATATATATATATATATATATATATATATATATATATATATATATATATATATATATATATATATATATATATATATATATATATATATATATATATATATATATATATATATATATATATATATATATATATATATATATATATATATATATATATATATACATGCAGTGTGGATGGACTGCTTCTATGAAGCGCCAAAACTTAATTGATCGCTCCCCAGTGCCTACATCCGACACAGATATCTCTCCTAAAAATTCAATAAAACTTCTTGGCGTCCTTCTAGAGACTGATCTTTCATTGAAAACTCAAATCAATAAAACAGTCAGCAGTAGCTTCTTTCATCTAAGGCAATTAAGATCCATAAAAAGAAATGTTCCCGTTGACAGTTTTAAAACATTAATCAATTCCTTCGTCGTATCACGACAAGATCACTGCAATAGAGTCTACGCCAATATCCCCAAACAACAAAATAATAAACTCCATTCTGCATTCCACGCAGCAGCAAGACTGAAGAGGTATCCCGAAGAGTTGTTACATAACACAGCATCTTGAGAAGCTCCACTGGCTGAAATGTCCAGAAAGGATACGATACAAGCTCTTCTGGACAGTCTTTAAGGCGTTGCATGGTATGGCACCAGCTTATATGAATATATCTAAACTCTGCATCGACGAGAACCTGAATGTCAGACAGTCTACATTGCGATCAGCTAAGACTTCTGCGATCGGTAGATTGACTGTGCCAAAACGCTGTCCTAGCACAAACTTTGGCGATCGAGCCTTCGCGATAGCCGGCCCTTCCAGCAGACTTTTTTTTTTTTTTTTTTTTATGTACACAACAGGTCGTTTGGACCCAATTACTGTGTACAATTTTTATTTTTTAGCTATTATATTGATTCTCGTGACATGTGATAGGTAGCCAATCTATCGCCATTTTATTGTCACGTGAATTCTACACCAGACCAGACAGTGTAACAATCACACTGCCATCGCCGGGAATCGAACCCAGGACCTTCAACGTGGAAGTCAGAGCTCGTAACCACTCTGCCATGAAGGTCGTCTTTAAGTGCATTGAGAATCCGTCAGAGTTTAGATCGATCTTATAGTGTGTGTTGAGATACTAACTAACTAACCGTCACGCCATTTCCCCGGGGGGGGGGGGAGATTTTATTAGGCAGAGAGGATGGATCGCCACAATGCTCTGTCCTGGCATACCTCTCGGGCTTCCTCTACATTCATACATCGTACCATGCACGCACGTCGATTATTCAGACTTCGAATGTGACCGCCTTTAAGTAATTGATTAATTTGGTCATGCCATGTTTTCCTCGGTCGTCCTCGGCTTCTTTTTCCACTCACGCTGCTGCTTGCATACAACTTTATAACCATTCTACTCTCATCCATTCGTTCCATATGTCCAAACCATCTCAGGGATCCTTTTTTAATTTTATCCACGATGCCTTACATTTCTTTGTTATTTCATCGTTCGGTATTCTATCATACAACGTTTTCCCGCACATTCTTCTTAGTGGTCTCATTTCTACGGCGTTTATCCTGCTTTCATCCTTCCGTTGTCAGCTCCAAGCTTCACTTCCATACATGAGGGTTGACACTAGAACTCCATTGTGTAATGCCATATTTGCTTCTGTGGATATATTTCTATTTGCAGTTATGACTTTAAGTGCGCCATTTATTTTATTCCCAGCACCAACCCTTCTTTCGATGTCTTTGAGATACTAGGGGCTTCATAAATGTTATATAATACCTTCAGTCGAAATAAAAGTTTTCCAACAGTTTCCGTGATTGTTTTAAAGTTTTTATTTTACGTAAATATCTAATCTACGGTGAAAGAGGGCATTATCCTACCGTGAAAACATAGCGCCCCCATTTCGTAGTTTTTATATAAAATATTTGACTGTCGACACGCCAATTCCCTGTTGTCAGTTGGAAGTTGCTTCTGCGTTATCGGAAATGTCGACAACTTCGAAATTATACTTTTGTCTTTATTTCGACAGTGACCGGTTTCAACAGGCTCGCTGAGATCGACAAAAGTGGAAGAAGTTCTTAAAAAAAACATGGTTTTATTTTATTATTATATATAGTGTAGAAAAAAACGAAGAAGAAGTCCGAGGAAAACGTGGCACGATCAAATAAATCAAATATTGAATGTCGGCCACGTGAGGAGTCAGAGAATTCTAGTTCCATTTACATCGTTAAAATATACCTTATTTACCATTCTTTCTACATTCATTCTTTCCATGTGTCCAAACCATCATTATGATCCTTTCATTATTTTATTATAACACTATCATTCGACACTCTATCATACACAGAGTATCCACATATTCGTCTTAGAGATCTCATTTATACCGCATTTCTTCTACTTTCATCCTTCTTTTGCCAGTTCCAAGCTTCGCTCCCATAAGGTTCGGTACAAGAACACCATTTTGCACTGCCATTTTCGTTTTTTTTTTTTGATAGATTTTTGTTTGCAATGACAACTTTTAGTGCACCATTCACTTTGTTGCCTACCCCAACCCTTCTTTCAATATCCCTCTCCACTCGCCCATCTTTTGTTAACATATCGCACGCTTAAGAGAACACTGGCTTAACTCAAAAAAGCAAGTTTTGCTCAATCTGACACGAGTCGGTGTTTTAACAAAAACAGTCGAAAAACACGTACGAATGGCTAGCGTTAACATTGTGAACGATTATCGTACGTACAAATGGATAGCGTTAACATTGTCTAATGTTAACTCAATTATGACCTAAACCATAATCGGTCAGTTTACTATTAAGCGTGCGATATGTACAAATACAACAAAAAACCCAAATACACGAACTCATCTACTTGCTCCAGATTTTAACCACTCACGCTAATGTTAAATCTTCCTAATACATTAATAATGTTATTTTTAAGTTGGTGACTATCGGCTGCGAGCCGGTGGCAGCATTACTCGTGCAATTTTAAAAGCATAACCATATTATAAAGCGATTTGAATAAAGTATAAAGGGGGAGATGCGCATTGCGCTATCGCGTGCCGTCCGTCTATTAACTCGAATAAACTTCGATTCGGGACAGAGATGATGCGGAATTACTACGAAATCTTTACCTATCTGATTTTCAAACATTTTTATTTGTTTTATGACGACAGACCGAAACTAGGAGACGCGTGTTGGTTTCCCGATGATGCTTTTATTGTACCCAATAAACATTATGAATACTAGCACATATTTTATAACTTGTCACTGCGAACAAAAATCTATCCAAAAAAGTTAATGGAGGCAAAAGAATAATAAATTTATTTTAAGGATTAATTGTATCTCAATAGAGACGAAGATGCAAATTGGAAACAGAATATGGTGTTCGAGGCGTTTACAGGACTTATGACCTGTCTTTGGCTGGGTTAAGCGCACGCTTTATGTAATACAACATTCTCCATTCCGCCCTTCTTACGACCACCACGTCTGAAATTTTTTTGGAAGATGTATATATGACGACCTTCGTGGCCGAGTGGTAAGTGACTGCCACCCCGAAAGTTCCGGGTTCGATTCCCGGCGAGGACAGTGTGATGCATAAATGATCATTGCGTTCCTTTACAAAAGAATGGAGTGATTTTAGCATATTTATGCATCTAATAAAAAATCCGAAACCACTTTATACTCGTTACAATTAATTAAGATTTATAATGTCTGCTGCTTTTAAACGGGCAGAGATATGAAGTAGATGTCGTCACAAGTAATGTAGAAGATTATGCCCTCTATAATCCTTACTAAGTTTGGTTTTGACGTATCCGCCTGATTCCGAAATAATTGAAAAAATCAGTTTTGCTTCATACAAAAAAAAAAACAACAGCATTTTTTTTCTTGGAAATTAGCAGTTATATCAAAAAAAGTTAAAAGACAAAAGTGTGTTGGAATCACACAAAGGACCTAATTTTAAAAAAATCAAGGCAAAATTCGGAGTTCGACCCCTAAGTCCATGTTTTTGCCAAATGGATCAGTGTGCGACGCGTCGACTCTACGCGTATTATTGCACTCAAATTGTTGTCGTGGCTAGAGTAATCGATCGCCGCCTTGCTCCTCCGTCTTCCCGGAATCTCCCCCGGGATCCGGTTGCAATCTCCTTAATGCATCTCACAGGTGAACACTCTAACTACGAATTATTCGCTCAGCGGGGGATCGTTAGGAGGGACCTTATTGCATCATCGGCGAATTGACGACGTGTTTACGGAGCGAGGGAAATAACTTAAAGCGATGCTTTTGCATAAATGGGCAAACGCAATCCCACCGATTGGTCATTCGAGTCCCCGCGTCACGATATGAGTCAATATACGAGGTCTGTCCAATAAATACGCAAACTGATTTTTTATAATCTTATTTTCCAAAATTTATCCCCTTCAAAATGTTCCCCATTTGTATCAATGCACTTGTCCCACTTCCGTTTCCATTGTTCAAAACATTCCTGGAAGTCTTCAGGAGTCGAGCTCTTCAGCTGCTTTGTCGTTTCACATTTAATCGTCTACACTTCATCCCAGTGCCGCCCCAGCATGACCTTTTAACATTTCTGGAACAAAAAGAAGTCGCCAGGGGCTAAATCTGGTGAATATGGAGGGCGATCAATCACAGATCGCATTACGGGTCAGAAACTGGCGGACAATCTGTGACAAATGTGAAGGCGCATTGTCATGATTTTCTCAACTTCAAATGTTCTGTTTAAATCGTGTGCATAGTCGATATTCCTAAATTTAGTTCATCAGCAATCATCCGAACAGTTAATCGATGATTGAAAAGCATAACAGACCGAACACGTTCAATGTTTTCATCATCATAAGAAGTCGCAGTCGTCCTGAACTTGCATCGTCCTTGCAGTCATCACGGCCCTCACTAAAACTCTTAATCCACTTAAAAAGAGCAGTTTTCTTCAGTGTCTTAAGTACATAAACAGCCTTTAACATTTCATGAATTTCCCGATAATTTTTCCTAAGCTTCACCAGAAATTTGATGTTGACTTGTTCCACATCTGTTTGGCAATCTCCATTGTCGACAAGAGCATAAAGCACATTCCACAATAAGATTCCCCGTTCGAGCAGTACGTTTACCTCGACCTTTTGGTGATTTCGGATTCACTTAGTGGCTCACCCGGCAACAAAGTATCCAGTGCTCTTGCGCGAATTTCAACTGAAGACCACCCGAGCAACGCAGTTCGTGTATTTAATGGAAATACCTCATTTGTCTTCTTCTCCTTTAATAATAATATAAACACTTACTTTTAAAGCGCCGTTTTTGTGATGTTATCATCTCAAGATTAAATCTAAATATGAACGCTGCATTTGATATTCACGATCGGTTAAAAAGTAAAATAAAATAGATATACTTGTTTGGTTTTAATTTGGGTATGAAATATGAAAAATATGTGTTTTCAGCTTAGATGTGAAATCTGTCAGATCATTTATGCATGAAGGGAGATTATTCCAAGCTGATGGGCCGGCTACCGCAAAGGTTCAATACCCGAAATTTGTACTAGGGCTACGCTTCGGCTCCTATTGCAGAGGAGTTCGCCGAGCAAAGTGTGGATTTCCTTAGGCTGTCCGTTATACAAAGTTCGGATTGAAAGACCATATAACTTGGTGGCATTCCATGTAGCGCTTTAAAAACTGTCCAGCAGAGTTTATACTGGATTCTTTCTGGACTTTTAAGCAAGTCAAGTTCTTTGAGATGTGTTACCTTGGACTTTTTCGGAATACCTTTATCATATTGGTTTTCTTTTTCTTGTCCTGCTGCTGGCTCTTTAGGCTGGCCTCTCTTAAGAAGCACGATTCACTCTCTTAAGACCATGGCATGCCATGCGCTCCTGCCATCCGTCAGTCTCCAGGCTGCAGTTAATGAGAGACCAGTCAGGTCCCTGATTTGATCGGACCAGCAGCTCGGTGGTCGTCCTTGTGGTCGCCTTCCCTCCACTTTGCCCATGATGATGAGCTTTTTAAGGTTGTCCTGATCTCTCAGGGCTATGTGTCCAAAATATTTTAGCACTCTCTGAGAGCACATCCGCGAGAGTCTTACATTGATACACAGCTGATCATTGATTAACTGGTTTGTTCTTCTTGCGGTCCAGGGTATACGCAGCATTCGTCGCCAGCACCACATCTCGAAAGCATCAATTTTGGACCTCTCTGATGTTCGCATAGACTAAGACTCGCAACCATAAAGGAATATGGAGAAAACAAGGGTTTGAACCAGTCTCATCTTGGTCTTGTTGGAGATATTTTTGGCTTGCCTTATCTTGGTGAGCTTTGTCATGGCAGTTTTAGCCATTTGGGTTGGGTGCATAGAATCATGTGAACAGAAATATGACAATTATCTCTTTGTTTTTCCTGTCATTTAATTTATATGAAATCGTCAACATCCATCAAGACATGTTTTACAATCAAATTAAATCAAACACCTGATGATGCCAACATCGGTTGTCACCAACGGCGAATATTTCATAACAAATTGGCTATTATAACAAATTTTCTTATTAAAAAGTAAATATCGTGGGTATTCAGCGACAAAGCACTAAGTCAAAATTTTGCTGTTTTGACTTAATGATGAGGTTATACTGTTTAAAAAATACTCTACAATCTGCAAAAACCCGCGAAGTCCTATCTACACTACAAGTCGAGATATTTTCTGTAATAAGTCAATATTCAGGGAAAAAGCTCCAAGGGACTCAAAATTTTTGATGATAAATTATTTCGGATGTATTCAGCGGAGCTTATGGAGCAGTACTGACTTGAAAAAAGATGAGATTGTTGGTCGGCGACATGATATCCTGGAGATGTCTAGTAAATGATGTCTACATGCTTCACTTAGGGGCAAACGTGGCAATTATTATCTCTTTTTACTAATTAATTATTAGTTTACCTAATGTAATAGGTACTGTACATGAGATAAAATTATTGTAAAGGGTGTTTTTTTAGCTGCATGAGAAGTTTCGATGGTTGTTGTCTATGGTTTGACAGTTGATAATGTCAAATTGTGTTGACATTTCTGTTCAGTAAGGTTTGACAATTCATCATGAATCGTTTAACGTCAGAACAACGCTTCCAAATTGTGGAAATTTACTTTGAAAAAAATTAATCTGTTCGCCAAGTTCATAGAGCACTTCGTCCATTTTACGGTCAACATAATCGGCCTAGTGAGCAAGCAATTCGTACAGTTGTTGATCGTTTTCGCACTAATTTTACTCTTCTCGATTCAAAACCATCAGCAAGACAAAGAAATATGCGTACCGAAGAGAATATTGCTGCTGTAGCGCGAAGTGTTGAAGAAGACGCCAAAATGTCGATTCGTCGCCGTTCTCAACTTGTCGGCCTTTGTCCTTCGACTACGTGGAAAATTTTACTTAAGGGTCTTGACTTACGTGCCTATAAAATACAGCTCGTTCAAGAATTAAAGCCAAATGACCATCGTTTACGTTGCATTTTTGCTGATTGAGCTAATTTGAAACTGGCCGAAGATGAGCATTTTTACCGAAGAATTATGTTTAGTGATGAAGCACATTTCTGGTTAAATGGCTTCGTCAATAAGCAAAATTGCCATATATGGAGCGAAGACAATCCTCAAAACATTAACGAATCACCATTACATCCATTAAAATTGACTGTTTGGTGCGGTTTACACGCTGGCGGCATCATCGGTCCTTATTTCTCTCGAAATGAGGAAGGAACTGCCGTTACGGTGAATGGCGAGCGCTATCGAACCATGATGACTGATTTTTTGTTTCCAAAAATTAATCAGCTAAACATGGACGACATTTGGTTCCAACAAAACGGCGCAACTTGCCATACAGCGCGCTTAACCATCAATTTATTGCAAAATCAATTTCGTGACAACTTTATTTCCAGAAGTGGTCCTGTTAACTGGCTCCCTCGTTCGTGCGACTTGACGCCTCTTGATTACTTTTTATGGGACTATCTTAAGTCATTGGTTTATACCGACAAACCAGCAACTCTTGAAGCATTGGAAGCCAATATTCAAGCCACTATTGACGCCATACGGCCAGATTTATTGGAAAAAGTATTGAAAAATTGGACTGATCGAATGGACTTTGTAACTCGTAGCCGCGGCGGACGTATGCCGGAAATCATATTTAAAAAATAAATGTCATGAAATTATCTACCAGATTATAATAATAAAAAAATCATTCCAATAATATTTCTGTCCTGTATTATTATTTAAAGTTCTCAAGCTCTTAAAAAAACACCCTATACAACATTTGAATTAAAAAAGAAAAACCTTTATCACAAAGTGACTATAGTAGGTACAATGTAACTACAAACTGTGGTATTATGTATCAGCGAAAATGAACTAAGTCATTTCTTCTTCTTCTTCTTCTTTTGATAGATCTGACGATCTGTGACACAGAAATCATATCTCGTCGGATGATGAGATCCAGCTGTCCCTCCATCTCTTAGGCGGTCTTCCAGGTGGGCGGTGTCCGGAAGGGATTTCATAAGCGGCTGTACTCGTATATGCGAGTCTGTCATTTCAATCCACTATTATTTTTTTTTTTAATGTACTGATAGCTTAGTTATTATTATTAAACCATTAAATAAAATGTATTTAATAGATCAATATACCTTTTTTTCAAATTGGCTTAGTAATTTTTAGTATAAAAAAAAATTGTTATATCCTTGCAATCTTTGAACTTCAATTATCTCAGAAGTAGTAATTTTGGCTTAGTGCTTTTTCGCAGAATAACGACGATATGTAAGAAATTTTAATTATATCTAAATAGAGACGAAGATGCAAACTGGAAACTGAATATGGTTGATCAAGGTGTTTACAGGACTTATGACCTGTCATTGGTTGGGTTAAGCGCACGCTTTATGTAATACAACATTCCCCATTTCTTTATGACCATGTAAGACAAATTTTTGGAGGTTGTACGTATATATGTTACAAATCTATACTTAACTTCACATGTCAGTTTCAATACGCCATCTATGTAGATTTGATTACATATGTTAATCTTTTTAAGATTAATCTATATAATCCACACACTAACGCCATCTACGGAGATTAATTTACTTTCTGCCTACCCATAATCGGAAACGTTGTGATGTTTAAGTCAATCGTTTGCGTAAAAAAAACAACGTTATTATTCTTTTGAAAAGTTGTTTACGTTTAATTTGATTTTTTCAAAATTCGTTTCGAATTTCGAACTTATTGTTGAGCGAATTCAACGGATTTTTTACAGCTTCGCGTCATAGAAAACTTTTTAATTGAAAACATGTTTGAAAAATGTAACCTTTTTTTTTGTTTAATCATAAATATTTTTCCTCTCGTAATATGCGACTGGGAAAATACTCGAATAACGTGTTAAGAAAATTGTTTATGTAACACCATTGCCGTGACGTAAATCAAGGGGTGAATTTTTTATATTTTTGTATTATACAATTCTTCACAGAGTATCCACACATTCGACTAAGAGATCTCATTTCTACTGCATTTATTCTACTTTCATCCTTCTTTTGCCAGTTTCATGCTTCGCTTCCATACATAAAGGTCGGTAGAAGAACACCATTGTGCACTGCCATTCTAGCTCGATAGAGTGTCTAATGAAAATATAAGAAGTCAATGAAAGCGAAAATGGCTGTTTACGGTGGAATTCTTGTCCCAACCGTTATGTATGAAAACGAAGCATGGGACTGGCAGAAAAAGGATGAGAGCAGAATAAATGCGGTAGAGATGAGGTCCCCTAGACATATGTGTGATAGAACCATGTACGACAGATTTTCAAATGCTGATATAAGAAAGGAATGTACAACGAAAGAAAGTATTATAAACTAAATTACTCTATCCTAGCAAACCTGTTTAGCTTCCTCCACATTCATACAACGAGTCATACACGCACGTCGATTCCTCCGACTTCTAACATGACCAACCTTTAAAATTTGATTAATCTTGTCATGCCATGTTTTCCTCGGTGTGCCTCGACTTTGTACTCCATTTACATCATTAAAGTATATTTCCTTACCATTCTTTCTCCATCCATGCGTTCCATATGTCCGAACCAACGCAGCGATCCTTTCATAATTTTGTTCATAATACCTTCTTCCGCTCTACATTCCTTTCTTATATCAGCATTTGAGATTCTGTCGTATATCGTTCTACCACACATACGTCTTAGGGACCTCATCTCTACCACGTTTATTCTGCTCTCATCCTTCTTCTGCCAGTTCCAACATGCTCCCTAAATTCACAAATTCCCTCACCTGTTCCAAGTTCTCTTCGTTCACACTTATATTACAAACTGTCATTTGCTCTTCCCTTTCAAAAACCATCAGACATTCATCATTAAATCATTTGACTTGCATACCTCATACATTCTCGACACCAAGATAATAATAATAATTATATGCTAACTTTTATAGCGCCGTTTTTCTGATGTAATCACCTCAAGAGCGCATTAAGACGTGTTTTAAATCAAAAAATTTCGCGATCGGTTAAAAAGTATAGTGGAAGAAAGTATAAATTTTAAATTGGGTATGAAATATGAAAATGATGGGTTTTCAGTTTAGATCTGAAATCTGTCGGATCATTTATGCATCTGAGATGTGAAGGGAGATTGTTCCAAGCTAATGGACCGGCTACCGCGAACGCTCGATCCCCGAAATTTGTACTGGGGCAACGCTTCAAGATTCAAATCAAATTCAAATCAATTTATTTTCTCAAAAGACATTACAAACATTTTTTATATAATAGTTTAAGGCATCTATTGAGAACAGGTAAAACATAATAAATACGAGGAACGCATGAGAGATGGTTCGACATTAGGAATACAAGATACTCTCCAAAGTCAAGAGTATTTGTCTTCTGAACGTACTTTCACGAATATGAAAGACATCGATCTCCGAAGCGATCATGTTCAGCAGTTTGATTGCTCTCCCCACCGGCATCACCAGAGGCAGGTTGGTTCTGCATGTTGGGAGATAAAACAGTCTGTGCTGACGCTGTCGAAGATAACCATCCGGAACATAAAGATGGATAGCCTCCAAGATGACGGAATTCTCAAAGAATCCCCTGATAAGTCTGAAGAAATGGGTAAGTGTGCACCCATCCCTTCTTATCTGTAAACTATTGGTCCCCAGCATGCCCAAGAGGAATGCAGTGGGATAAAGCCACGGATAGCTACCAAACTCCCTCATGTAGAGATATCTCAGAAATCTTTTCTGAACCCTCTCTAACATGAGCGAGTATCTCGCCTCGTGGGGACTCCATATCACCGAGCCACACTCGAGCCGGCTCCGGACCAATGAGTTATACAAAATTCGCAAAACATAGGGATTCTTGAAAACTCTACCAGTTCGGAGAATAAATCCCAACATTTTCAGTGCAACTCCACATATTTTCTCGATGTGAGCATGGAAAGTCAGCCTACTTTCATAAACGATACCAAGATCCTTTATCGTTGAAACACGCTTAAGTTGCTGGTTAGATGATAAGATGATAATCATCAGTCGATGGATCGGAGAGACTACCAAAAAAATCCTGGAGGAGATCAAAGCTTATAGTGGTCTGTAGCGCCAATGAAGAAAAAAAATTAACGTAAGTCTACACAAGAAAAAGAGTAACGTATTTTGTAAAAATTCAAACGCCGTTGACCGGCCGACGATACAGGCAATGTACCGCCATCTATGGGCAAATATTGACCGTAACTCGAGAAGGATAATCTGTTTACATATCAACTTAATTGAGTTGGTGACAAATTAGTCGGCCGGCCACGGAGCGCGGTTTTTCAAACGGGTTTAGACGTCTCGCACCCCAGTGGTTCCCAAATTGTGCTATACCCTACCCCAACCTCCACCGGTAGGCGCTGAAATTATCCGAAAACTAACCAACTAACTAAATAATCATGCCATCATTTGCCCCGAAATTAATGAATAAATAATAATAATACTGGTTTTCCAGTATTCGTATACAAGTATAAGTATGCTTTCACAAAAAAACATTGTAATCATAATATCTAGTCTATTGTTTGGCATATAGATAAGAGTGTGACATCTCCAGGCGGCTTCTAACAATGCGCTAATTGCGGGGTAGCCATTCACATTAAGTTATAAAAGATGTTCTGATTAATGCTTAATAAACATAAATCTCCATAGATGTCGTTAGTATGTAGATTATATATAGAGTAATCTTAAAAAGATTAACATATGTAATCAAAATCTTCATAGATGGCACATTGAAGCTGACATGTGAAATCTGGCATAGGACTTTAACATATGTACAACTTCCAAAAATTTGTCATGCATGGTCATAAAGAAAAGGTGGAATGGGGAATGTTGTAATTACATAAAGCGTGCGCTTAACCCAACCAATGATAATACAGGTCATAAGTCCTGTAAACACCTTGATCAACCATATTCAGTTTCCAATTTGCATCTTCGTCTCTATTGAGATACAATTAAATCATGAAATAATAATGGACTGCCAACATTTTCTTTCCTGACATACATTTCTTGATTTCTCAACATTCATACATGACATTCATACGTGTCATTCATGCACGTCTATTCCTCCGACTCCTCGCGTGGCCTACATTCAACATATTTGATTTATTTGATCGTGCCACGTTTTTCTCGGTCTTCCTATATATAATATCTAGTTCCACTTACATCCTTAACATATACCTACTTTTTTTTACCATTCTTTCTTCATTAATTAATTTCATGTGTCCAAACCATATTAATGATCCTTTCATTATTTTGATAATAACACCATCATTCGCACTGCATTCACTTCGTATATTTTCATTCGACACTCTGTCATACACAGATTTTCCACACAGCTAAGATTTCTACTGCATTTATTCTACTTTCATCCTTATTTTGCCAGTTCCGTGATTCGCTTTCATACATCCAACTGGCAGAAGAAGAATGAGAGCAGAATAAATGCGGTAGAGATGAGGCACCTAGACGTATGTGTGGTAGAACCATGTACGACAGAATTTCAAATGCTGATATAAGAAAGGAACGCAGCGGAAGAACGTATTATGAATAAAATTATGAAACTTAGGAAATTGAAAAGCTTTGTTTAATGCACTATTTAATATATTTTTTTTTTTTAAAACACGACATTCGGAGGATACCTCCATCTTCAGGTGTAAACCGAAACATGTCGTGTTTTTTAAAATATTTTTTTATTACTATGGAATTCCACAGTGTTAATGCCTTAGCGTTCAATAAAAATGATAAAAGGAACGCTGCGTTGGTTCGGACATATGGAGCGCATGGATGGAGAAAGAATGGTTAAGAAAGTAGACCTTAGCGATGTAAATGGAGTACGGAGTCGAGGTAGACCGAGGAAAACATGGCTTGACCAGATTAATCAAATTTTAAAGGTTGGTCATGTTAGAAGTCGGAAGAATCGACGTGCGTGTATGGCTTGTATGAATGTGCCTACTTCTCTCTATGCCTACCCCTGCTGGGAAACGGCGTGATGGTGTGTTGTTGTTCTTCTTGGTGTTCATGTTGTTGTTCATGTTTTTGTTCATATTGTTGTTGTTGTTGTCGAGATAAAATTATAAATGATTGTCTGATGGGAGAACCAGACTCGAAGATCTGTCCCCAGTCCACAGCTCATGATGATATTTTCTGTGCTGACGGCCACGGACAGCGACACACGCCGACAGTGACGGATGGACCCCAGCTCAGCTATCTCGCCCCTCGACGAGAATAAACTACTTCCGGGGAACTGTCGCAAGGACGCGTTTAACGACAATAAAAAATATGTATTTTTTAGATTGACTTTCAAAAAAAGGTTTATTGTTTGTTGCAATATAGATGACATTGTGAGTTGGATTAAGAGCAATAACTAATAGAGCTGATCATCGATAACACACCCATTGAGCACGTCATGCGATTCATTTACCTAGGTGTAGAGATCTGTAGCCACGGTGACCTATATGACGAAGTGCAAGCACAAACCAACAAAGCGACAGCCATGACTGGCTGCTTGCGTGACACCATATGGAGGAACAAATGAATGCTAACCGAATGTACAGTCAAGACCCGAGATCATGACGTATGGAATAGAAGTCAGACCCGATACCAATAGAACTAAGAACGTTCTTACCGCGCACACTTCTATCGTCCAACATCCACAAAATAAGTCTAAAACAAATAATATAAAATACAATGATGTAAAATAATTTAACACAAAATGTTCTTTTTAGATGGTGCACATATTGTCTATTTAATTTATGTTCCACGTATCCGCCGTTTTTTTTTTAATTAGCATTAATTAGGCACCTGTCAAAATTCTTTATATTAACGCAAAAACTTGTATAATTTTAACATCAAAACAGTACAAACGTATTACGTGTCACAATCAACTATTATAAAGTGCGGCAACAATCAAACTGACCAAAACAATTAAAAAAATTACGAAAATTTTACATTTGATATATATTTTTGTAACACCTGATGATGTCAACATTGGTTAATGAAACAGCTGTCGTAAAGTAAAATAAATACAATTGTGATATAAAACAAAAAAAAATTCATTAACAGTTACAAAACAATTCACTTATACGCGAAATATCTCCAAATTTACGGGAGCACCACATGAACCAAACTACATTTTCAAAATCAGAACCAGTATATTTTATATATAATAATTAGATTTTAATGTCATTTATGTTTTCGTTGCATTTCCACCGTGTGCTTTGTATATCGGTTTTCGCACGCTTTTCGGTCATCATAATTGAAATATTCCCCATACAAACAAGATAATAATATTTTTATTTTTCCACATACATTACGGTCTTCATACCTATTTATCCTTGTGTCTCGCCCTCGGACCGTACGACTGATATCGGATATATACGAATCAAAGCGAAGTTTACCGAAGATAATCGAACTTTTTGTAATAAATATTAGTGAAAATAATATTTAATATGATCAAAAATGGATTCTTTTAGTGGGTGTCCAAGCGTCTGAGGTATGTGAAAGAGTGTGCGTTATATTGTTTGGTCTCAGTCCTTCCTGATAGGAAACGGAGCTGAAAATCTTCTGCGTCTTAGTTTAGGTCGTATGACCTGTTTACGTCGGTGAGCTATCCTGGGATAATGACGTCTAAACCCTTAGACCACTAGGCAAACGTCACTCATCTGTCATCGCTACGTGAGGCATTCTTCGTCGACCCATTAATGTCACATCGCCCTGCAATATATATGCAAGCAGCGTAAATGAAAAGAGAAGTCGAGAAAGGCCAAGGTCCACTGTGCCTTGCCAATTTTGACTACCGTGTGAAATATAATAGATCCTCTATTTATTCCACGCGAGTGTCTGTGTGATTCGCTGTGTCCTGCCATTTTCAACTACTATCGTTAATAGATATCTACTGTGTCTTGCCATTTTTGATTCCTATCGGAAATAGGTATCCGTTGTGTCTTGCCATATTTGACTACTCTTGGTAATAGATCCTCTATTTATTTCGCGCAAGTGTCTGTCTGATACACTGAGTCATGCCATTTCAGACTGCTGTCGGTAATAGATCATCCATTTATTCCACTTGAGTGTCTGTGTTATCTACTTTTCTTCTTCTTCTTCTTTTAATAGATCTGACGATCTATGACCAAGGAATCATGTCTCGTCGGATGATGAGGTCCAGCTGTCCCTCCATATCTTAGGCGGTCTTCCAGGTGGGCGGTGTCCGGAGGGGATTTCATAAGCAGCTGTATATGCAAGTCTGTCACCATCCATTCGGGCTACATGGTCCCTCCAGTATCTTCTTCTGGATCTACTCCACTGAACGATATCCTCTATTTCGCAAGCTTTTCTTATGTCTACGTTGCGGACACGATCTCGGAGGGTTTTTCCAGTAATTGATCTTAGGACCTTCATCTCCGATCTTAGGACCTTCATCTCCACTTTTCTTGCCATTTTTTTTTACTACTTTCGGTAATAGATCCTCCATTTATCCCACGCGAGTGTCTATGTGATCCACTGTGTCTTGCCATTTCAGACTGCTGTCCATCCTCCATTTATTCCAGTTTCGGGCGGCCAAAGTTGAACGCAATTTAAGAGCGTTATAAAAAGCGTATTTTATCTTTTGAATTTGAGACAGAATTCGGATAACCCAATTAGTCGAAACTCATTTGCTTAATGTCTTCCCGCCCCCGCCCCCGCCCCCTCCCTCGTCTCGGGCGGCCGTCCATGCGCAAATACGTGTACATCGACTACTAATTTGCATGGCGACTAATCTAGGAGACTCTCCTATACTTTCCAAGTTTTTAGATGATTTTATGTTATTTCAGATTGTTTGGGTCATGTTTTTAATATGGACCGCCACACGGTTTGGACATATGGAAAGAATGAATGAAGAAAGAATGGTAAAAAAAATTATATGCTAATGATGTAAATGGAACCAGAAATAGAGGAAGACCGAGGAAAACGTGGCACGATCAAATAAATCAAACATTGAATTCGGCCATGTGAGGAGTCAGAGAAATCGACGCCCGTGCATGACACGATGTATGAATGCTGAGGAAGCGAGAGAAATATATCAGGAAGGAAAAGTGTGGCAGTCCAGTCTTTCTGCCTACCCCTTCGGGACGACGGCGTGATGGTTAGTTAGTTAGTTACCCACATTGTTCTGTCCTGACATATTTCTGTCGATTCCTCTACAATCATATATCGTGTCAAGCACGCATGCCAATTTCTTACACTATCACGCGGCCAAAATTTAATATTTGATTGATTTTATCTTGCCACGTTTTCCTCGACTTTCCTCCATTTCTAGTTCCGTTTACGTGAAACGTGGCACGATCAGCTCAATGTCGGCCACGTGAGGAGTCAGAGAAAAAGGCGTGTATTTCATTCGCACTGCATTCACTTTTATTTGCCTTTGACACTTTAATATACAGATTTAACGCACATTCGTCTAAGAGATCTCATTTCTAACTTAAACTACCATCTCAGTTATTTTGGATATAGAATGATGAAAAACTAACTAACTAACTAACCATCACGCCGTCTCCCCGAAGGGGTAGGCAGAAAGAATGGACTGCCACACTTTTCTTTCCTGACATATTTTGTCGCTTCCACAACAACTTCCACAATTTCAATTCAAGCCATGAAAAATTCGCATTCAATTGGCCCTGATTTTCTTCCTATCTTCTTTTTAAAAGGATGCTCTGAATTTTTGGTACCTCCTCTCCACTTCATTTTCAACCTCTCAGTAAATACTGATACCTTTCCCGATTTGTGGAAAATCTCCAAGATCAGTCCCATCTTCAAGAGCGGCCCGAGAGAATCAGTTGAAAACTACAGACCTGTAGCAATACTGTCTGCTCCGGCCAAACTCTTCGAATCTATTATTTATAAAATGATTCTCCCTAGAGTTGAACCCTTCATAATTCCAGAACAACACGGATTCAGGAAGGGGCGCTCTACTGAGACCAATCTTATGATTTTCACAGAATATGTGACAAGGGCTTTGGACAATGGTCACCAGGTTGACTGCTCTTATAATGACTTTTCTAAAGCCTTTGATACCGTCAACCATGATGTACTTCTGCGAAAGCTGTCGGAAATTGGTTTCTCTTCTAAGTTGGTTTTATTTTTTATTAGCTACCTGAGGGAAAGGAAACAGTTTGCCTCATACGGTATATTTCAATCTGCACTTTTTCCCGTATATTCCGGAGTGCCACAGGGCTCAAACCTTGGTCCACTCCTCTTCACCATCTTCATTAATGATGTCGCGAGGGTTATACAATTTTCGCGATTTCTTTTATTTGCAGATGATCTTAAATTATTCCTTGAGATAAAAAGCCCCGAAGATTGCCTCCATCTCCAGTCAGATATAAATAATATCGTCCGCTGGAGTAAAACCAATCAAATTTATTTCAATATCTCTAAATGCGTAATTTTATCTTTTACGAGAGCATTGCGTACTGTTTATTACAGATACACAATGGATAACCAGCAACTTAAGCGTGTTTCAACGATAAAGGATCTTGGTATCGTTTATGAAAGTAGGCTGACTTTCCATGCTCACATCGAGAGAATATGTGGAGTTGCACTGAAAATGTTGGGATTTATTCTCCGAACTGGTAGAGTTTTCAAGAATCCCTATGTTTTGCGAATTTTGTACAACTCATTGGTCCGGAGCCGGCTCGAGTGTGGCTCGGTGATATGGAGTCCCCACGAGGCGAGATACTCGCTCATGTTAAAGAGGGTTCAGAAAAGATTTCTGAGATATCTCTACATGAGGGAGTTTGGTAGCTATCCGTGGCTTTATCCCACTGCATTCCTCTTGGGCATGCTGGGGACCAATAGTTTACAGATAAGAAGGGATGGGTGCACACTTACCCATTTCTTCAGACTTATCAGGGGATTCTTTGAGAACTCCGTCATCTTGGAGGCTATCCATCTTTATGTTCCGGATGGCTATCTTCGACAGCGTCAGCACAGACTGTTTTATCTCCCAGCATGCAGAACCAACCTGCCTCTGGTGATGCCGGTGGGGAGAGAAATCAAACTGCTGAACATGATCGCTTCGGAGATCGATGTCTTTCATATTCGTGAAAGTACATTCAGAAGACAAATACTCTTGACTTTGGAGAGTATTTTGTATTCCTAATGTCGAACCATCTCTCATGCGTTCCTGGTATTATATATTCCATATGTTTTACCTGTTCTCAATAGATGCCTTAAACTATAAAAAATGTTTGTAATGTCTTTTGAGAAAATAAACTGATTTGATTTGATTTGAACATTCATACGTCGTGTAATGCACGCGCGTCGATTTCTCTGACTCCTCACATTGCCGACATTCAATATTAGATGTATTTGATCGTGCCACGTTTTCCTCGGTCCTCTATTTCTGGTACCATTAACATCGTTAACATATACTTTTTTACCATTCTTTCTTCATTCATTCTTTTCATGTGTCCAAACCAACTTAATGACCCATTCATTATTTTGATCATAACACCATCACTCCCGTCGCATTCACTTCTTATATTTTCATTCGACACTCTATCATATACAGATTTATCGTACATTCGTCTGAGAGATCTTATTTCTACTGCATTTATTCTACTTTCATCCTTCTTTTGCCAGTTCCATGCTTCGCTTCCATGGGTCGGTACGAGAACACCATTGTGCACTGCCATTCTAGCTTTTTTGGATAGGTTTGGATAGGATAGAAATGATAAATCCCAACATAAAAATGTTCGGCCAAGACGTTCCTTGGACCAAAACAATCAAATACCTTGGGGTTACCTTGGATTCTAAGCTGACATGGAGGCCACACATTACAAATAAAGTCAAAGCCGCGTCAAAAGCAATCTCAGCCCTCTACCCAATGTTAGCTAGAAACAGTAAACTAAGCATCGACAATAAACTCCTGATATACAAAACGGTTATAAGGCCGATCTTCACTTATGCAGCCCCAATCTGGGGCTATGCAGCTTCGAGTCACATACAAAAACTCCAAATCCTGCAAAATAAGGCTATCCGTTTATCGCTTGGTGCGCCTTCATGGACCAGGATTACACAACTGCACCTAGAATCGGGAATCCCGATGATAGATGAATTCATTCTGAAACTTGCCGAACGTTTTTACAAAGGACTCCCTTCACATCCCAACCCCACAATAAAAGACCTCTCTAATTACGACCCAAACACTTCCAGCCGCCACAAGCGCCCAAAATCGATTCTCCTTCAGAGGAACACTCCGGGCCACACAAATCATGCCCCCGAATAAACTAACAACCCACCAAATCACCTTCCAACAATGTTCCCATCAGACGTAAGAGGAATAGCCACATGAGCTGAACCTCTGTTAGCCAGAAGATCCAAGTCCAAGGAATGATGAAAAGAAATTAAATGTAAATGGAACAAGAATGTGTACTAGCTACACAGCACCGTTAAGGGAGGATTAAAGCCGATGATTTGAAATAAATGTTTGCTAATTATGTATTTTCTTTTCGTTACAGGTGAGTTCTGTTAATCTATGCTATCGAGTGAATTTCGAAGAGGCTGGTGCTAATGGAGATAAGTTCTGAAAATATATTATTAATAAATTATATTAGGAATTAGTAAATATATGTGAACAATGGTAATGTTCATAAAAAAATGTTAAATACAACTGTTATTTGACTCATATGTTGGTTCTCAAACTTTTTTGATCTGCTGTCCCCTGAAGATGTATTGTTGTTTTTTTTAAACAGAATATGGTAATCGAGGTGTTTACAAGACTTATGACCTGTCATTGGTTGGGTTAAGCGATCACTTTATGTTAACAACAGTCCCCATTACGCCCTTCTTACGACCACCACGTCTGACAAATTTTTAGAACTTGTATATACGAGTATGCTACTATGTTAAAACGCTTCACATTTTTTTAGGTCAATCTACACTAGCGCAATCTATTAAGATTATTTGTAAGCATTAAGCAGAAAATCTTTATTAATGCAATGTGAAAGGCTTACGCAATTATCACACTGCTAGACAACGCCTGGAGATCCAATCTCCAATTTTTATTCTTTACATCTTAAAAAACAATTTACATCTTCGTCTCTATTGAGATACAATTAATAAATATATTACATGTAAACGGTGTAAACAGAACAAGAAATGGAGGAAGCGGTAGGAAATCTAAGAAGCTTTGTTTACCTACCTATTTTTATATAACGGACTAGCTACTCAGCACCAGTAGGGAAAGGTTAAAACGTGTGCCTACCCTTTCGGGGAAAAGGTGTAATGGTTTTTGTTGTTGTTGTTGAAACACATTACTCAGAAACGAATTTACGAAGAAATTGAGTGTTGACGAGTATTTCGAAGGTGGTGTGTTTGTAGGGGGAGGGTGGAGGGGAGATTAGAATCCTAGGGGTGGGTGTAGTCCGCCCGCACGCCGGTGGGGGGCGGGAAATCCCCGAACACCGGAAATGGACGTATTAATAGGTAATTTCGTTTTTCGAATCCACCGGAAGTCACATGCTGCACCGAATACGAGCGCAAGTACCCGTCTACCGGGTTCAGATGTACTTCCCAGAGGACGGCGATGATGTTAATTTATATTGCGCCGTTTTTGGACCATAAATTCAATGTGTATTTATTTCTTTAAACTGTTTCACTAGTAATGCCAACATCTCTAAATAGCTAATCTACGGTCATCTCCCCGAAGGGGTTAGCAGATATAATGGTCCGTCACATTTTCTCTTCCAATCATACTTTTCTCGCTTTCTACATCGAATGATCCTAATTTTTGTTAAATTAAATCACTTTGTTTTTTGTATCACAATTGTATTTTATTTTACGCGACAGCTGTTTCATCAACCTATGTTGACATCATTAGGTGTTACAATAATATATCAAATGTCAAATTTTCGTGATTTTTCGAATCTTTATGTGTATTTGTTTCTATGTCAAAGTTTTAATCTGTATGAATGTAGTTATCGTTAAGCGTATCCGATTTTTTCTATTTTGACTTAACTCAAAATAGTAACCGATTGAAAATTTTTCTAATTTTTATTTATTTAAGCAGTCTTAAAAAATACTTAAAATCAAATTATTCAAAATCGGCTATGCTTTACGATAGCCATTGCACATAACAAACAAAAAAGTTGAAAATCAGTCGATAATTTTGACAAAAACGCCTTTAAAGTTTTTAGTCCATTTTTCTTACTATAAAATCGTATATCTTCTAAAATACGAGTATTTATACCAACATCAAACTATCGAGTCCTGGGCCATATGATGGTTCAGCACAGATTGTTTTTCCAACCGGCCACCAGAACCAATTTGCCTCTGGTGACCACCGGTGGGAAGAGCAATTAGTCTGCTGAACGCGGTCTCCTCGGAAATCGACGTCTTTTATATTAGTGAAGGTACGTTCAGGGGACAAATATCCTTGACTTTAGAAAGTATCCTGTCTTCCTAATGTTGAACCATCTCTAATGCGTTCCTGGTATTATGTTGTATTTTTATAATATTTTACCTGTACTCAATAGATGCCTTAAACATTTTCCTGTTTCTAATGTCCTTTGAGTTAATAAACTGATTTGATTTGATTTGATTTATCTCCAGTGGTGTCCTTGACTTTAAAAAAAATTTAATTGACCCCTTTCTTGCGATTTTCGGGAGCTTTCACTCGGTTAGGTTAGGTTAGGTTAGGTTTGCGGTCGGCGCAAGACAGACTGTCTACCTACTCTAATTAAAATGACTGTAACTTAGTCAATTTTCGGAATTTTGACGTCAAATTTAATACACATGTTTTCAATCACAGTGGCCCCCTTAATGACTTTCATTATTTTGTTCACCACACATTCGTGATATCATTTCTACTACATTTATTCTTATTTTGCCAGTTCTACGCTTCACTTCCAATACATTAGATTCTAGGTATACAAGAACACCACTGCGCACAGCCATTTTAGCCTTTTTTTAATTCGAGGAATTTCAACAACGATAAATATCAATATTGACTGAATAGCGGGAAGACAGTGTTTGAACACCGATATTGTTATCTGCCTCCGCATACGGGGAGATAAGCCGCGGTCCACGTGCGGGTTCAACGTGTCCCGTGACCCGCGACCTTGCCACTCTGGCGGAGGTCGGTACTTAAAGTTCACTCTAAGAGACATTATGCAAAATTTACCTGATACTTAAACTTCAGACTTATTCAATGATGGAGCTTTCGTTTACAGGTATATTCACATCAACACGATTACGACGCGATAGTTGTTCGTCGATTTCATTTTTTTTTTAATAATCCTTGTAAATAAAAAATGCCGTTCTCGTTGCGGATAGTGCGGACGAATTACAAGTCTTGGTGTCGAGAATGTATGAGGTATGCAAGTCGAACGATTTAATGATGAATGTCGGAAAGTCAAAGGTGATGGTTTTCGAAAGGGAAGAGCAAAGACAGTTTGTAATATAAGTGTGAACGAAGAGAACTTGGAACAGGTGAGGGAATTTGTGTATTAAGGTCGCATGTTCACAGCGGATGGCCGAACGGAGAGTGACGCCGAAATAAGGGTTGGTGCGGGTAACAAAGTGAATGGAGCTTTAAAAACAGTTATATTTAAACTGATTGCAATCCATGAAATATTCACGGAAGTAAACATTTTCTATGCTATAAATACTTGGTTTACTGTACAATTGTAATCGGTAATAAGTTTTAACTTTTAATGTTTGGTTGGTAGTCTAGGGGGTAAACGCTTGGCTCCTGATCCAGGGACATGGGTTCGAGCCTAGACACGACCAGATTCCTTCATAATAATAAGTTATTTTATGCTCATATTGAAGATTGTAAAACAAATTCTAATAGCATTGATTCAATCTTTGATGTTAGTCTTAAAAATAAATTAAATCTATTTTAAAAAAAAAATGCTTTAAAAAAATTGCAATGAACTTGTTTTCTAGCTGTCAGAAAACAAACAAATTTCAAAATAACGTTCCGAGCAATCGAGTATGCGCGATGCGCATCCAATTATTTCTCTGTCGCTTGATCACAGGCATGCGCAAAAGAACTTGTTTTCAAATATTTTTGTTCTTGTCTTTGATAACATCCGAGGTTTTTTTTTTTTGAATATATTTATTTATTTTATTTTGTATCTTCTTCTGCTTTTTTTAGAACGTCCTGTTATTTCTCGGAGCCTGTTCCTGGGATGTAGATGTCCAACTGTCTCGACATCTTTTGGGTCGTCTTCCTGGACGATTTCTGTTACTGTACTTTATTTGCGGCTATATTTATCACTCTTACCACATTATCTCTCCAGTAGCGTCTTCTCAGTATTCCCCATCGCACAACATCTTCCACATTGCAGATCTTTCTTATTTCAGTATTTCTTACTCTGTCTCGGAGTGTCGTTTCCGCAACGGATCGTCGAGAGTCTTCATTTCTGTGGTTCTTGGGAGACTTTTTGTTTTGATGGTGTCAGATCTCGTTTCTATTCCATGTGATATGATTGGACGTAAGCATGTCTTGTAGATTCGTATTTTGCTCTCCTTTATATGTTTTTTTATCTCCTTTTTGATAGCATCCTAGTTTTGCCTATTTATATCATGATTTTCGTCACGCAGAATGTTTCATTTTTAATTTTATCATATTATAAGTTTTAAAAGTCCTGTCGCGCGCTTACCATGTGCATAATTATGAGGGCAGGAACCCCTCGCAAGAAATAAGAAGCAACTCTTCTAATGGTCCATCGTGCTGGAAGGGTTTAAACTTATTCCTGTCTCATACATTATTCTCATAGCTAGTTCTAACTCGCTAACGAGAAGACAAAACTTTGATGTTTGTTGGATTTATTTATTTTTATTTTTGCGTAAAACTTTATGCTAACATCTCTAAGTTACTTGCTTGAAAATAACCTAGCTAAATTCGTTTGAAATTAAAAAAAAAATTCATGGCAACAGTGGATATCTGACTTTATAAACGAGGTTTGATCGAGAAGAAATTGCATTTCTTTTGTTTATAAATTAACTTACTAACCATCACGCCTTCTCGCCGAAGGAGTATGTAGAAAGAAAGAACTGCCACAGTTTTTATAATTTTTTTTCCTCGTATACAAAAGATAGTTTGAACCCAATTACTGTTTACAATTTATTTTAGCTATTATATTGATTCTTATGTACACAGGTATATACCAAAAGAAAATGAAGATCACAACAAAATCGAAAGAAGAATCACAATTGGCAACAAAACATTATTCTCTCTACTACCAGTGCTCAAATCAAGAAACGTACACAGGAAAACTAAAATCATTCTGTATAAAACAATCATCCGAACAGTGGTGACCTATGGGTGTGAGGCGTGGACAATGACAGCGAAATCCGCAGAGCGACTGGATACTTTTGAGAGAAGGGTGCTGCGCAGAATTCTGGGACCTGTGAATGAAGGTGAAGGTTGGAGTGTGCAGCATAATGACGAGCTGTACCATATTTACAAAGCTCCCAGTCTCTCCACACAGGTCAGACTGAATAGACTGAGATGGACCGGTCACGTGCAGAGGATGCCGTCATCGTGAACCCCAAAAAGATTGCTGGAGTGGCACCCAGGTGGTAGAAGACCAATTGGATGACCAAGGCTGCGATGAAGTTGGGAGAGATGGGGGGAAATCGTTACGAGTGTCAGATTGGAAGGTCGAAGCGGAGGACAGGAGGAGTTGGAGGCGAAGAATACTGGAGGTTAAGGCTCGATATGGGCTGTAGGGCCATCGAAGAAGAAGATTGATTCTCATGACATGTGATAGGTAGCCAATCTATCGCCATTTAATTATCACGTGAATTCTACACCAGACCAAAGACAGGGTGACAATTACACTGCCATCGCCGGGAATCA
This sequence comes from Lepidostoma basale, assembly GCA_022606425.2. Lineage (NCBI taxonomy): Eukaryota > Metazoa > Arthropoda > Insecta > Trichoptera > Lepidostomatidae > Lepidostoma > Lepidostoma basale. The sequence continues at coordinate 53,944 of JAHDVF020001216.1, read as the reverse complement.
AACTTGGGACCTGGAGTGGAAGCCAGAGCTCTTACCACTCTGTCACGAACGTGGATATACTTCTTTCGCTTCCTCAACATTCATACACGAATTTAAAAAGTGTTCTACAATCGTAACGCCTTAAATTTATAGAATTAATTTATGTTAAAAACCAATGAAAATTTTAGCCGCCTTTTTTTACTAGATCCATGCGAGCATACGCTCAGAACCACCCTGTGCTGGGGGGTATACGCAGTCGAGTGTGCGGACGGAGCGCCGAGCAGAAGTTTGCCAAGTTTTGGGGAGATCTCTGATAGAACATATCAGGAGAAAAGTCTTCGGGCAATTATAACTTCACAAACACGCTGTGACGTCAATATTATTATTATTATTATATTATTAAATCGGGCTATATACATGTATACGCCCGTATTATAACGCCTCGTTGAATATGATGTACAGGATGGTACGAAAACAATAGCTCACTTTATAATAAATAACTAATGAACTTCTATGTTCGCCATACTTTGTGTTGTAGATGTTTTTATTTTCTTTTTTATATACTTTGTATATACAACACTTACTTTAAAAAAAATTGAATTTCAGATTTATTTTGGACAACCGGTCCTTCATCAGTGATATTATAAAGATACATATTTAAAATATTATAAAATTGTTTACAATTCTCTATCCTGACACACCTCTAGATTCCTCCACATTCGTACAACTATTCATACACGCACGTCGATTGTTTACAGTTTTATAATATTTTAAATATGTATCATTATAATATCATTGAGGAAGGAACGGTTGTCCGAAACATGTCTGATATTTAATTTAATTTTTTTTTAAAGTTAGTGTCGTATATACAAAGTAAACAAAAAAGAAAAACATATAACTAATTACTAACAACAGCAAAAAACCATCATACCGTTTCCCCGTAGGAGTAGGCAGAGAGAATGGACCGCCACACTACGCCATCCTGACACCGCTCTAGATTCCTCCACATACGTACGAGTCATACACGCACGTCGATTCCTTGGACTTCTAACATGACCAACCTTTAACATTTGATTAATTTGATCATGCCATGTTTTCCTCGGTCTACCTCGAATCCGCATTCCATTTACATCGTTAACGTATACTTTCTTTGCCATTCTTTCTCCATCCATGCGCTCCATATGTCCGAACCAACGAAGCGATCATTTCATAATTTTGTTTATAATACCTTCTTTCGCTCTACACTCCTTTCTTATATCAGCATTTGAGATTCGTTCGCACATCGTTCTACCAAACATACGTCTTAGGTACCTCATCTCTACCGCATTTATTCTGCTCTCATCCTTATTCTGCCAGTTCCATGCTAACTCACTAGCTAACCATAATTTAGATGGTTTGGACACATTGAAAAAATTGAATTTAGAAAGAATGGTAGAAAAAGTGTCTATAAACGATGTAAATGGAACTAGAAATGGAGGAAATCATGAGACGATCAAATCGCACGCTTAATAGAACACTGGCTTAACTCAAAAAACAAGTTTTACTCAATCTGACATGAGTCGATGTTTTAACAAAAACAGTGGAAAACCACGTACGAATGAATAAGACCGATATAGTGTAATGAAGGTCAATTGGCGGAATTTTGACTTAATTTTAACGCGAAACGATGGATAGCGTTAACACAAGCCTCTGTCTAATGTTAACTCAATAACCTAAACCATAATCGGTCAGTTAACTATTATGCGTGCGAAATATTGAATTTCGGCCACGTGAGGAGTCAGAGAAGTCGACGCGCGTGCATGACATGATGTATGAATACTAAAGAAATGAGAGAAGTATGTCAGGAAAGTACAGTGTGGTGGACTATTCTTACCGCCTATCCCTTCGGAAAGACGGCGTGCTGGTTAGTTAGTTAATCAAATTATTGGATTTAATTTGCATTAGCTACACAGTAACGGCAAGAAACGTAAAAAAAATCACGCCCCACCCATGGGGCCCGCACGCGACCCAGATCCGCACAATTATCAAACCTTTGACTCCGTCAAACTTTTCAATGTGATTTTGAAAATCTTTCAATTTTCGTGTTATTAACTCCGAAACATTTCACGCTATTCGACAATTAGGCATCGCCGATTCGCTTTCGAAACGCTTTGAGGAGTGGGCCTAGTGGGAATTCTGCGTTATGACTGCGTAATTGCGTTACCTAATTTTACCCCCCGAATACGTGGGCAGTGTTTTTTTTTTGTCAATCTCATCGATCGATATCACTGGCGTAGATACGTGATACAACTGATACTGACTTCTTCAGAGAACCACTCCAGCCCAACAACCAACAAATCACATTTCCAGTAGGAATAGGAGTTGGATCAATCAGTTTATTTTCTCTTAATCTTTTTCTTTCGGTGCCGTGTCAGGTTCCCCTAACGTTGGCGATCACTGCAGCAAAGATATTTCTGTTCTGCGTCTCTTGGAACAAGTTCTGAACTCTTTTAATTCCTGACGTCCTTCCACTTTACCCATTAATATTTCTCTACATATTAAAATTAAATTAAGCTTTAAGGCATCTATTAAGAACAGGTCAAATAATATATTGGGTGTTTTTTAGAGGAATACAATACATATTCAAAATGAAAAATAATACACATTAAAATAATGTAATTGTCTATGACATTGGCTTTATTTAATATATCATTTTATGCCATTATTGTTTAAATATGATTTCGGGCATATGAGCGCCACGGCTAGCTCGAATTTTCGACAATTGTCGTCTTTGTGGATGCGTATTATCCACTAGAGTGTACGTGGTGCGAAAACGACTCATGGTCATCCGAATAACGCTCGGATGGACGATTATGTCGATCGTAAAATGGGCGTAGTGCACGATAAGTTTGGCGTACCGAACCATGATTTTTAAAATAAATTTGCACAATTTGCAAGCGCTGTTCTGACGTCAGTCGATTCAGGGTGAAATGTCAACTGTCAAATTGACAGTCTGTAGAAACAATGTGCCAGTTTAAAAACCAAACCTCTAAAAAAACACCCTATATAAAAATAACGCATTAGAGATGGTACGACTTTAGAAAGCCAAGATACTCTAAAGTCAAGAGTATTTGTCTTCTGAACGTTCTTTCACTAATATGAACGACGTCGATCGCGGTGTTTCGAAATATCCCCTGATAAATCTAAAGAAATGTGTTATGGATGCCCATCTTTTCGAAGCTGTTGAGAGTTGGTCCCTTGTTGGTTGGGGTACAGATGAAAAACAGATGTTGATAAGAACTTCAAAATTTTGTATAATGTATGTATTTTTTTTAATGACAGGCAAATAAACCTGCTATCGCTAGAGGCGTAAGAGTCTATATTGGTGTGAACTGATTTTATTTAATTGTTTGTAATGTAAGTCACCAAGAGATAGCGCTCTAATCGGTTTAAATGACAAATGTCAGTAGATTATCATTACATTAATGCACATGTATTGAAGATTATGACTTTGCCGACCACTGCCTTACTGAAAAAATCTCATGATCTACCGACTGATCTAGCCATATATTCGATTAAATGCGGTCTGGCATCCCCTTGCGATTGATTATTCAGACGTATCAAGGGATTCTTTAAGAACTCCGTTATCTTGGAGGCTATCCATCTTCATGTTCCAGATGGTTATCTTCGACAGCGTCAGCCCAGGCTATTTTATCTCCCAGCATGCAGAACCAACCTGCCTCTGGTGATGCCGGTGGGGAGAGAAATCTAACTGCTGAACATGATCGCTTCGGAGATCGACGTCTTTCATATTCGTGAAAGTACGTTCAGAAGACAAATATTCTTGACTTTGGAGAGTATCTTGTATTCCTAATGTCGAACCATCTCTCATGGGTTCCTGGTATTATATATTATGTTTTACCTGTTTTCAATAGATGCCTTAAACTATAATTGTTGTTTGTAATATCTTTTGAGAAAATAAACTGATTTGGTTTGTTCTATAATCGCCATGACTTTGTGTTGTGTATTCACATTAGAACAACTTGTTGATAACTTTGTATTATCACAACACTTTTTTATAAATAACCAGGTTAATTTGACTTCTAGTCCGATATTAGATGTATTCCCCCTGTCACATAATGTTAACAATAACAATTACTCTCTCCCCACCACTTTACCATTCGTTATAGAGTATATAAGTAATAGCTCCGCGTCATTTAATTGTTAAAATTTCATCAACTATACACAGAAGAAGGGAAGTCTGTTTTCCCGAAACATGTCTGTATACGATGCAAATAAGTGTTGTGATAATACAAAGTTATCAATAAGGTGGTCTAATAATTTGATTTGATTTGATATATATTAAATGTAAATCCCGGATGGATGGGAAAAGGCCAAGGAAGTGCAAGGGCGAGGCTGACGAAAGGGCGACGCTACGCCCTAAAACAGCCTCGGGTATGTGGTGGGAACCCCCTTCTCTGCTCTACTGAAAATAAACGTGTCATCGTATTATAAGATAGTAAATGTTCTAAAAAACGTTATTCGTCTCGGAATGTCGGAGCTATAAAAGAATCGGCCAATGAGTGTGAATTTTGATTTCGTATCGATCGCGGAATTAACGAGTATGTCCGCCTATCCTCGGCGCCCACCTCCCCGTCTGGGGGCCCTCTATCATGGCACCCAACGTGGGGCTATAAAATGACTTTTATTTAGGCAATATTTCACGGAGTACCGCACGGGGTCGCGTTCTAGCCTACATAATATATTTGACATTACTTCATATTTCACGTTTTCTTCTCAATTTATTCTCCGCCGTGACGTCACGCCCTGCTGTTGACGCCCACAGCGGAGTCTCCCTCTCCCTCTATCTATCTCTCCCTCCCGTCTGGCTGTCCTTTTCTCCTTTCTAAGTGATTATTCAACAATTATAATTTGAAATTTTTAATTATGTATTTCTGATAATGCCACACATTTCTGATGTGATGCATCTCTAACTAACTAACTAACTAACCATCACGCTGTCTTCCCGAAGCGGTAGGCAGAAAGAATGGACTGCCACACTTTTCTTTCCTAACATATTTCTCTTATTCCTGACTATTCCTGACATACATCGTGTCATGCACGCGCGTCGATTTCTCTGACTCCTCACATGGCCGACATTCAATATTTGATTTATTTGATCGTGCCACGTTTTCCTCGGTCTTCCTCTATTTCTGGTTCCATTCACATCATTAACATATACTTTTTTACCATTCTTTCCATATGTCCAAACCATCTTAATGATTCTTTTATTATTTTGTTCATAACACAATCAATCTCGACACTCTATCATACACAGTATCACACATTCGTCTAAGAGATCTCATTTATACTACATTTATTCTACTTTCGTCCTTTTTTTGCCAGTTCCATCTCTAATCATCTCTAATCATAATATTATCAAATACTCCTCCCCATAACATTGACGACATTCACTTACATACATAAAGGTTGATACCAGAACTCTATTGTGAACGGCTGTTTTCGCTTTGATTGATGAATTATTGTTTCCAAAAACTATTTTCAAAACTCAATTCACTTTGTTACCCGCACCAACCCTTCTTTCGACGATACTACCCGTTCGTCCATCCGCTGTGACCATGCTACGGAATTTGTTGTTTGCGTAATTACTTTTGTGTGTCAAACAGGGTTGCGTTATGTCCCCGTGGTTATTTAATCTGTATATGGACAAATGTATGAAAGAGCTGAAAGGGTTGGATGTAGGTGCCAAAATGAGCGGAGTGTCAGTAAGCTGTCTCTTGTATGCGGATGACGCTGTCCTACTTGCAGACAACGAGCATGAACTACAAGTCCTGGTGAATTGTATGTATGAGGTATGCATGCGAAATGATCTGATGATGAATGTTAATAAGTCCAAGGTAATGATTTTTGAAAAGGAAGAAACCACGACAGTCTGCAACATTAGCGTGAATGGTGAAAATTTGGAGCAAGTAGTTGAGTTCGTGTATTTAGGTATTATACTATGTTTACAAGAGATGGGCAAGTGGAGAGGGATATTGAGGGTTGGGGCAGGCAACAAAGTGAATGGTGCACTTAAAGTTGTCATCGCAAACAAAAACCTATCCAAAAAAGCTAGAATGGCAGTGCACAATGGTGTTCTTCTACCGACCCTTATGTATGGAAGCGAAGCATGGAACTGGCAAAAGAAGGATGAAAGTAGAATAAATGCAGTAGAAATGAGATCTCTTAGACGAATGTGTGGATACTCTGTGTATGATAGAGTGTCGAATGAAAATATAAGAAGTGAATGCCGTGCGAATGATGGTGTCATGAACAAAATGATGAAAGGATCATTAAGATGGTTTGGACATATGGAAAGAAAGAATGGTAAAAAAGTATATCTTATTGATATGAATGGAACCAGAAATAGAGGAAGACCGAAGAAAACGTGGCACGATCAAATAAATCAAATATTGAATGTCGGCCATGTGAGGAGTCAGAGAAATCAACGCGCGTGCATGACACGATGTATGAATGTTGAGGAAGCGATAGAAATATGTCGGGAAAGAAAAGTGTGGTAGTCCATCCATTCTGCCTACCCCTTCGGAGAGACGGCGTGATGGTTAGTTAGTTAGTTAGTTAGTAACTACTTTTTAATTGGGGAGTACGCGTGCCACTTATTGGGAATCTCTGGTCTAATAGATCTCATATCTACTGCATTTATTCTACTTTCATCCTTCAGAATAATAATAATCCTGGTATTCTGCCTTGGAAAGTGACACGTTTTGTTTCGTTCTGAAGTGATGGCGAACGTATTGAATGTGAAATATTTTTTCTATATTTCTATCAATTCGTTTTGGCTTATTGTGTCGCGTACACAGAGGGAGGGGGGTGTTATCTTTGACACAATACGCTCCTGTCACGCGTGCTACATGTCATCTCGCGTGTCGCATATAAACATTATTTGATCACAGTCAATAAAATAATATATTTCTCCCCTTACCTAGTGATATTTTAAAACGATTTATAAAGTCTACCTCTGGTACTGTACGTTCTCACCATCATTGAGTTACAGTGTTAAAAAAATTGTATATTTATTTTATTGACTATTAACCCTTAACGGACGTAAGTCACCTCTGACGTGACAGCAGAACTTTGTCGCAGCGGTCGTATGGCACGTGTAAGGTGACATGATGAATCATGTTTAGTCTTATTGTGTGTGGAATCTGCGCGTAATTACTTTGTCAGTTGAATATTACCAATGGAGCGATTAACATACACAGTGTATTTTTAAGGATTAATTTTATCTCAATAGAGCCGAAAATGTAAATTAATATGGTGGTCGAGCCATTTACAGGACTTATGACCTGTCATTGGTTGGGTTAAGTGATCGCTTTATGTAATACAACATTCCCCATTACGCCCTTCTTACATTGTCTGACAAATTTTTGGAATATGTATATATGCTACAATGTTGAGAAACACTTCACATTTTTTTGTTCAATCTACACTAGCGCCATCTATTAATATTAGGTGTAAGCATTAAGCAGAAAATCTTTATTAATGCAAAGTGAAAGGCTATACAGTGCTAGGCAACGCCTGGAGATGTCTCTCCAATTTTAATGCTTTTAACTTGGACCAGTTTTTATACAACATTTTGAATGTATGCAATATTGTATACATTAAAAATGTTTGATTTATTTGATCGTGACACTTTTTCCTCGGTCTTTCTTTCCATGTATCCAAACCATCTCAATGATTCATTATTTTGTTCAGAACATTTTCATTCGCACCGCATTCACTTTTTTTTTCATTATTTTCACAAAAACAAACAAACCGCCACACTACTCTATCCTGGCAAACCTCTCTAGCTTCCTCCACATTCATACAACGAGTCATACACGCACGTCGATTCCTCGGACTTCTCACATGACCAACCTTTAAAATTTGATTAATTTGGTCATGCCATGTTTTCCTCGGTCTGCCTCGACTCCGTACCCCATTCACATCATTAACGTATACTTTCTTAACCATTCTTTCTCCATCCATGCGTTCCATATGTCCGAACCAACGCAGCGATCCTTTCATAATTTTATTCATAATAACTTCTTCCGCTGTACATTCCTTTCTTATATCAGCATTTGAGATTTTGTCGTATATCGTTCTACCACACATACGTCTTAGGGACCTCATCTCTATCACATTTATTCTGCTCTCATCCTTCTTGTGCCAGTTCCATGCTTCGCTTCCATACATTAGGGTTGGGACCAGAACTCCATTTTAGACGGCCGTTTCCGCTTTCATTGAAAAATTTATCTTATTTTCACAAGGTGTATTTTTTATTTATTTATTTATCTATTGTCGATCTATAATAACAGCGGTGTCTGCGTGATGCTGGGATGTAGATATGAATCGTTACATATAGATTATTAAGTATAAAAAAATAGGCATGGCTTAGCGGGCCATATGCGCTGCACTCGCCATCGGATGAATAATAAAATTCGCTTTGTCTTCCCGCACTGCCGTGCATCTTTTTGCCGGCTGTGATCCGACGCAAACCGACGTGACGGAATGGCGGACAAAGGGTCCCTTTGAGGTCCGCCGGAGTGTGGAAATTGTGCTGATTTTTATACTCGTATTGTGTTCCTATTAATAGCGCCCTGTTCCCCTCCGTTAAGTGCATTCGTTTCATACGGCCGTGGAAATGTTTAAAACATTCAATCATACATTAATAAAACCACTCGTAATTCCGAAATTAATGCGCTCCACAAAAGGGTTTAACCCTCATTTTCTTATGTGTTCGCCATCGCTTTGTGCTGTGGATTCACATTTAAATAAATAAATTTACGCTTTGAACTTTCGCAACTCTTTATTTAACAATTAAATTAAACAAAATCGTCATTATTACCAATCGGAATTGCAAAAATTGTTAAAGATGAAAACCCAAGCAGCAAGAGATACCTATCCTGTATCTCAACCCCACTCTTGTCTCACTCGATTCTGTATCCAGGACCAATCGGCCCTAACCCAAGGGCACTCCCTGTCACCGTCCCTCGGTCTCCACCCAAGACCTCGGCCCCTGTCCAAGGCCAATCGGATCCCTCCACACTTCCTCCCTATCCGGGTCGTCAGGTTCAAATGTCGGACTCAACCCACTACATCCTCCAAGTAACCCTCCCCCCACCATCCTTTTTTTGTTTGTTTTTATAGAGTCTACGTTACTTTTGTTTATTATTGGCGTTTCCGCTTATATTTTGCAAAATATAAGGAAGGCCGCCAAAAAGATGGAGAGATAGGTGGACATCATCATCCCAGGACAGAAGAAGTCTCTTTCTGTTCTGATTCGGGTGTTATATCCTTAATCAAGTCGATACGGTGCCTTGGAGCGATCTTTTGAGTTTGTTCAACAGCCAGAAATCGCACGGTGCTAAATCAGGCGAATACGGTGGTTGTGGAACAATATGGGTCGAGTTTATGGCGAAAATGTTCTCGAAAAACCGATGCAGCGTGGGACGGTGCATTATCGCGATGCCAATACCAAGAATTGTCTGCCCACAATTTTTATATCTTGAGGCAAATAGCTTCTCGCAATCGACGCATAACACTCAATTAACTTTTAACATTTTTTTTTAAAATGATACAATTTTTTAATACGAATTACGAGTATAAAAAAATCATCTTATTTTATTTATTACGTTGATATTTACTAATTAAAAGGGGTGTTGTTATAAGGATCATTAAGATGGTTTGGACACATGGAAATAATTAATGAAGAAAGAATGGTTAAAAAAAAAAATAGAAATAGAAGAAAACGTGGCACGATCTAGTCAATCAAATATTAAATGTCGGCTACGTAAGGATTCGTTGAAATCGACCTGCGTGTATGACATGATGTAAATATGAATATTGAGGAATCGAGAGAAGTATGTCAAGAAAGAACATTGTGGCGGTCTATTCTTTCTGCCTACCCCTTCTGAGAGATGGTTAGTTAGTTTGTTTAAATGGTTAAATATGGAGTTTTACATAATTGAAGTAACAATAAAAAACCTATTTAGTGGTGACTTGATTGTACCGTGCCGCTGGCAGCGTCACATTTGTTCGCCGCGACTACGTATAAATAGAGACGTTACATAGTCAGTCTGTGGTGAGATTTCGTACTAGGAATTCGCTACGGCGAACCGCCCGCTGTGGAATTTGTGAAATTTTCCCGATATTATCCTCAAATTCCGTACACTCACCCTTCTTGCCGTCGAGCGGATGCTGCAACAAAACGGTATGCGGTGCGAGACATACTATAATTGCAAAGAACCCTAAAGAAATTGTGCTTTTAATATATTGTCACAAAAATTAAATGTGTCTATATTGATAATTTTTTTTATTTACTACTATTTAATGTAGTACCATTTGGATATGTAAGTAACCCTTAAACCCTCCAAGATGTCACAAGGGTCTAAAATCGAACCTCTCTCAAAGGAACACCCCTGGCCACATAGGTCAATCCAAAATTGAAACTCTCTAAACACTCCTAGAACTAATAAGAACAAACTGAAATTTTCAGCAAAATCGGTTGTGTATTTTTTGAGTCTATAGTACACACAATAACGAACATTGACTTTTATTACCACTTGTTTATCGCAAAATACGAGTACATCGTTTGATTGTATTGGCAAATTATCTCCGATTTTCGATAAAAATACAATATTAATTTATTGTTTTAACATGGACTGTTTCAATCAATGTCTAAATTTACCACGGTAAGATGAACTAAAATCGTAACCTATTATTTATTATATTTATTGTATATTGATAATAATGACCTAGAGCCACCTGGAGAAGGACCCTACGGGAAAAGCTAAATTCGGCAGGACTCTGATTCGTCCAAATCATTGTTCACACCTGTGCCTCACAATGTGCATTTTAAGTTGGACCCCTTTGGTCAAGTCCACTTTGTTATATAATGTGCTAAGAATTAAAGGAATTTGATCCTTGGTTCCTTCCGTAATCCTGACACCACATTTATCCGAAATATTTTCCGCCAAGCTGCGATATGTAGGGTGGCGCCAAGCGACCTTTATGGTTGCTGAAGATGTCCCGTAAAAGAGCCACTGTATCTCAGGCAGAATCTGCTGTGGTCCCATCCTCCTGGAACTACAATTGCGGATGATTTCGCACAACTGTCCTCAAATTATTTTCCAGTATTGTAACTATGGCATCGCTTATATTTTCAAATATAAAAAAGGGAGCGAGGAAAACATGGCATGACCAAATTAGGCAAATTTTAAAGATTGGTCATGTTAGAAGTCAGAAGAATCGACGTGCGTGTATGACTCGTATGAATGTGGAGGAATCTAGAGAGGTTTGCCAGGATAGAGTAGTGTGGCGGGCCTTTCTTCTGCATACCCCTGCGGGGAAACGGCGTAAGGGTTTGTTTGTTTATAAAAAAGGGAATTATCTTGAACGATTCATCTAATAGTGCAAGGTGTCAGGTTTCCTCGACGTTGGTCTGTAGTGAATGCTTTCTCGTGAATGGTTGGACTGTGGTGAATGCTTTCTCGTGAATGGTTGGACTGTGGTGAATGCTTACTCGTGAATGGTTGGACTGTGGTGAATGCTTTCTCGTCACGGTAATTTCCTGGGGAGCATCACTGGAGTCGTTTCCCTTTGCATTTTTCAGGGATTTTCTGTGGGCGTTACCTTCCGCTAGCCCTCTCCCTGTCTGCTATGACCCTGATGCTAGGGTCAGAGATAACATTGCCCGGGACACGACATTCTAGGACGCCAGGGATTCGGACTTATTGGAAGTCTTGCTCTTGTCATGCAAGGCGGGATTTCACGGTGGTTCCACACCGTATTTCTGGGGCATTCTAATACCACATCGCTCTTGTTTATTTATTGTACTTCTTATACAGACGGTTCCGTTACCGCTGGACACAAAACACACCCGTTCTTCTTCATACATTCCTGTCTTGCGTTTTCTGCATCCAGTCATCAGCAATTCTCGTTACATCATCAGACCATCGTGTGGGGTGGTCTCCCTCTCTTTCTTTTATCTTCACGAGGTCTCCATTTAACTACTCTTTTAGTCCATATTTGGTCTCTTGGTCTGGCAACATGTCCCGCAAATGACCATTTAAGCTTAGCCATCCTTTCGATGACATCTGTTACTCCCGAACTTCTACGTATCTCAGTGTTTCTTATGCGGTCTCCTCTTTTGAGATTCGGTCTTATGTTTTTCCTCTTCTTTTTTCGTTTCCTCATTGCTAAAGGTCGTGATCTATGGGACTGCCCGTGGCTAAAACAAAACGCCTCCAATCCTCTGTTCTCCGCAGTCCGCATCACCGAGTAGAGGTCTCTTCCAATCATCTCCTTAATCTGGTTATATACCACCGTGAACGAGATCTGCCTCTACTTCTTTTGTCTGGAACGCGTCTTGTGACAGTACTTTTATCCAGGTTACCAAGCTCTCTCCTGGCAAAGTAACTCGATACTCGGCGACTGTATATTACAGATAGTCTTCCTGTCATTTTGGTTTCAATAAGGACTGAGTCGTTCGTCTTTTTTTCAGTCCACGGTATCCTCAGCATGCGACGCCATCACCACATTTCAAATGCGTCAATCCTGGCGCGATCACGGGATTTCATTGTCCAAGTTTCAGCAGCATAAAGAAATATAGGGAATATGAGGGTTATGTTTTATCTGAGCTTGATTATTTGGCGAGTATTGGACTAGGCATTTATTCAGTTAATCATCTTAAAATCAATTTAAGAGAATATTCTTCGATCGGGGTACATCAAATTACAATCCACTTATTCCGCCAGCCATTTCCCCCGATACTATTTTATTCCTCGGGAACTATACGGTAATGTACCTCTCTCCTCCGAAATGACATAAAAATATGTCTCGTCTTGTCTTATGGCCATAAATTTTTACTGTCATACATAAACATTCCCATACGTAACTCTGTCACGTCCTGACGTCATATCAAACGTAAAGCGCGCTTCACAAAATATCACTAAATAATAATGGGGTCGTGTGTAAATAGCGGGGTAGCGAACGGGGTTTTTTGGGGAGGAGAGATAGATAATGTTATTTCTATCTACGAAAGCTGTACAGTGTTACTGAATACAGCAATCCGAGAAATCTGCGAGGTCGAAGATGTGATCAGATGGGGACGTCAAAGACGGCGATACTGGCATCAACGTGTAGAAAGAATGAGCTCAAATAGGATACCATACATACCTCTCCATGGAACGCCAAACGGACAACGCCGACCAGGAAGACCCCCGAAACGCTGGAGAGAAAGCTGGAGTTCGGCGTCTCAAGAGGACCCGCCCGAAATAACAGACTCCTGAGTCTATCAAAAGTGAAGAAGAAGAAGGAAACTGTACCCCTGTTAAAGATTTAGCTATTTAACTTTTCCCTTCTTCTTGTCCTGTCACACCTTCGTGGTGCATTGGGCCTAAAGGATTCTCCTCTACCCGACATCATCGCACCCCTGATGCCTAACCTAATCGAGACCTTGAAAACTGTACACAGAGTGATCAAGGAAGAGGCAACAGGCAGCAGATACAAATTAATCAAAAACTCAGACGTACACAGACACTTTACCAGGAACTGTGACAGATATCACTTACCTGATGCACGAACAAAGACAATGCAATCAAGGATATTGATCAATGGACTGAAATTTTACAATGACCTACCAAAAGACACAAGGAGTTTTACTATAAACCAATTTAAAATATATCTGAAATATAATATAGTTACAAGTAAGATCTAAAAATGTATCCATCCAATTCGTTTTTTCAACACCATTCAAGTGAGTCTTGCCGCCATAATCTCGTCCTGTAGTGTTCTTCTCCAGGTAGCTCTTGTTCTACCTCGCTTTCTCTTTCTATCCACAGAGGACTAGTTCAGTGAGCCCTGAACGATTCAGGCTGGATTCCGTCTCAGGGTGCGACCGATCCATAGCCATTTGCGCCTTGTGACTTGTACTGTGATTGGCATTTCACTTGCCATAACCCAAAGAACTCGATTTGACAATGTATGGGCCAAAAGATCTTGAAAATTGAGCAGAGACACTTATTTTTAAACACTTGGAGTTTTTCAATGATGTCTGTGGTAGATTTTTAAGTCTAGCATCCGTACAGTCTACGCTTATAACACTACTGTTAAATATTTGGAGTTTGAGCTTTTTCGGAATAAAACTGGAACGCCGTACAGGACGAAGCATTGTAAAAATTTTCCTTCTTAAAAAGGCACGCGTATAGCTGTGATGTGTAATCACTACACATTTAAAAATGAGATTGAGTAAAAATTGAATATTCATTGCCAAATGTTTAATTGACCATATGTGAAAGTATGTTGTGCTTAAAAACTCGAAAAATTATATAAAAATTATTTTTTTCCGTGTATACAACAGGTTGTTTGAACCCAATTACTGTATACAATTTATTTTAGCTATTATATTGATTCTCATGACATGTGATAAGTAGCCAATCTATCGCCATTTTATTTTCACGTGAATTCTACACCAGACCAAAGACAGTGTGACAAACACACTGCCATTGCCGGGAATCGAACCCGGGACCTTAGGTATGGAAGTCAGAGCTCTTACCACTCTGCCACGAAGGTCGACGTCTTATACCAATTTTCGGAAGACCTCTGGCTTAGCTCCTGACACAAGCCGCGGAAGACCAGCTGTCTCTCCATATTTGAAGTTGAATTAGATTTTGTGAGTGTCCATACGGTATACATGGTCTCGCCAGAATCGTCACCTAGACCTGCTCAATCTCACGATGTCCATGGTTTTTAAGATTTTCCTTATTTGTGTATATTTCACTCTGTACTCTGTCTCTCTCTGTGTCAGGTCTCCCTAACGTTGACTATCACCAAGTGATGACCTGGGGTAAAATATCCAGAGTGGTATACCCTTGCCTTCTCTGGAGGATTTTCTGTCGGGGTTACCTTCCCTTAGCTGGGTGTATTCAGTTTTATGGCGCTGGAAGCTCACCATTCATCCTCTCTCTATCTGCTATGGCACTGAGTAATATGTGCCACATTGCCCGGGGTTCGCGGGGTCTTTAAAAGACCTCTCGTGGACGCTAGAGAGTTGGACTTGATAGTTGTGTTGTTGTTGTAAATGCAACATGGCGCCTTACGACATTTTGTAGAGGCATGCTTTCCAGCAAATCATACCCCATCGTACCCCTACTACCCTTTTAAACCCTATGTACCCTGTCTATGTGTATTTTCCTGCAATGGAGTGGAGAGTTTTCATCTCTGAGGTTCTGAGAAGATTGTTTACTTAGTTATATCATTGATTGCGGAGAATTTGAATGATGGAGTCGTCCACGATTCCCGAAAAGTCAGTCGATGTGGATATTGTGAGATACCCGAAATCGTATGGAATATAATTTACGAATGCGTTATACCTTGAAATTGTCCCGTACTGTTTATATTTCTCGATGTGTATCGACCTTTAGAATTCGTTTCTCTTTATCAAATATTCAGAAGAAGAATTTCTGAAGGAAAATTTCATCCTTTCGTCCGAGCGTTCTCCATAATATTACAGTGAAGTCTTAAAAACCGTTTGCACACATACACATGTATATACACACACGCCTACCTATGTATAACTACTCACGCTCGACCTCCGGGGAGTCGGCTCCCAAAATGTGAGGATTATTTATTATTATTATTATTATATTGTTGAATCACTCTTTACACCATTACAGGCGCGATCCAAGTCTATGTAAAGGGTATTATAGTTAGCTAATCTATCGCCATTTTATTGTCACGTGAATTCTACACCAGACCAAAGAAAGTGTGACAATAACACTGCCATCGGCGGGAATCGAACCCGGAACCTTCGGGGTGGCAGTCGAAGCACTTACTACTCGGCCACGAAGGTAAGTGCTTTGACTGCCAACCCGAAGGGTAGTGTAGGGTAACATATAGTGATTATTAATACATATACAAATGAACAAACATAAAATTCAATAAAGGCATAGAAGGTTACCCACCGCTTCCCCGAAGCTGTTATAGGACGCAGCGGCGCCCATTCGCCAGCTTCGCTCATACAATCCCTAGGCCCGTTCCCCGTCCATGCAGAATTAAGTTAACATAAAAAAGGCATGTATGGTAGTAATGGAAAGCATGGAACTGGCAAAAGAAGATGATGTAGAATACTCTATATTATCAGTTTATTTATTCACTCAAAAGATATTACAAACATAATAACAGTTTAAGGCATCTATTTGAGAAAGGGTAAAGAATCAGGAACGCATGAGAGATGGTTCTACTTTAGGAAGACGAGATACTCTCTAAAGTTAAGAGTATTTTTCTTCTGAACGTACTTTCACTATTATGAAAGACATCGATCTCCGAGGTAATCTAGTTAGCAGACTGATTGCTCTTCCCATCGGCATTATTAGAGGCAGGTTGATAGAGTGTCGAATGAAAATACAAGAAGTGAATGCGGTGCAAATGATGCCCGCAGTTTGAGGATCGCTGCATTTTCTCGCCTCTTATAGTATGTTCACCTCGCAAATGCATGTGTCTCCGGGTTAGCAATAAAACTTATTTCATCTTTCACCCTCCGTACCGCATTCGTCATTCGAACACTCTATATGTCATCGCTTATAGAATATTCCAGTGGCACTAAACCTTTTTAAAGTTTTTATTGTTTTTTTTTTTCGTTTTTGCGGGAAAACTTCCGATGGCTCTCGCGAATACTGGGAGAACGATATTTTATGTCTTTTTCTTTTGAAACTTTCATAAAATAACTTATGTTCAGTGGTGTAAAATCAAATATTTAACACGTTTTGTATTGCAGATGTCATTTCACAGTATTTATAAGGCTTTCATCTTTATTTTAAAGATTGAAATCGATGGTAAAGAAATTATTGTACAATCTCCAAACTGAACAGATATCGTGGTCGTGTCCAGAACCCAAGTCCCCTAGTTGAGAAAGCAAACGCTGTCCTTGAGACCACAGTTCTTCACTAAATTTGTCAATTTTTTGGTCAAAAACAAGAACCACCACGAAGAGAACATTTTTTATCTCCTTGCTGTAAATACAAAATCAACACACTGTTTCAAAAACATATTATAAAATTTTGTAGAGTATTCATTCCTTCTATAATTCCTAAAGTGAATTTTAAATTATCTTGTTAGATTCTAGGTTATGAATAATATTATAAAAAATGGAAAATGTTCACTTCATTTATTTTTATTTCATTTCATTTCATTTATATATTTAAACATATCTAAAGCATTACAGATTTTTTTTTCCAATACACTAAAGATACAAGTTAGAGATACACAATAATAAGTAATACATAATAGATTAATAAAAAGAGCGAGAAACATGAGATGCATGACAAATTAATAAAATAAATATACCATACAATTATAATAAAGATAGTACTTCCCTCAGATGAGCCAAACTATCACAAAATATGTCAAACTCCGAGGTGATACGATTAAGCAAAGATATTGCTCTACCTACCGGCATAACCATTGGCAGGTTGGTTCTGTATCGTGGGAGATAAAACAATCTATGGCCCCTTTGTCGAAGATAATTATCAGGGACGAACAGACCTACATCACTCAGGATTTCTGAGTTGTGTATACAACCGCCTATCAGTCGAAAGAAATGGACACCCAAGTGAATGTCTCGTCTCCTCTCGAGTGACTGGTAGCCTAGCATCCCTAGCAAGGGATAGTGTACAATGAAGAGAACACTGGTTCCCATGAAGAGAACAGACACATACGTTAATCGTAATGCGGAATTATATTTGTCTATCTTTACTTAATCTGACACGTTCTGGAAATAAATTACAATTTAATGAAAATACGACTTTATATCAGAAAATGTTATTTATGAAAACTAATAAAAAATTGTTTGTCAGTCAGCTGTTTGTTATTCGCAGACGATGCTGTGTTAATCGCTGACAGTAAAGAAAATTTGCAAGTCTTAGAGTGTCAAGGATGTATGAGGCATGCAAAAAGAGTGACTTGGTGATGAATGTGTCTAAATCTAAAGTGATGGTTTTCGAGAAAGAAGAATGTATGACGATCTGTGATATAAGTGCGATGGGCGAGAAATTGGAGCAAGTTGCTGAATTTACGTATCTGAGAAGCATGTTTACAAGAGACGGAGAAATGGATAAAGACATCGAAAGGGTTGGTGCTGGGAATAAAATAAATGGCGCACTCAAAGTCATTACTGCAAATAGAAATATATCCAAAGAAGCAAAGATGGCAGTACACAATGGAGTTTTAGTGCCAACCCTCATGTATGGAAGTGAAGCTTGGAGCTGGCAAAAGAAGGATGAAAGCAGGATAAACACCGTAGAAATGAGATCACTAAGAAGAATGTGCGGGAAAACGTTGTATGATAGAATACCGAACGATGAAATAAGAAAGGAATGTAAGGCAGATGACTGCATCATGAATAAAATTAAAAAAGGATCCCTGAGATGGTTCGGACATATGGAACGAATGGATGAGAGTTGAATGGTTAAAATGTTGTACACAAGCAGCGTGAGTGGGAAAAGAAGCCGAGGACGACCGAGGAAAACATGGCATGACCAAATTAATCAATTACTAAAAGGCGGCCACATTCGAAGTCGGAACAATCGACGTGCGTGCATGGTACGATGTATGAATGTAGAGGAAGCCCGAGAGGTATGCCAGGACAAGCCAGTGTGGCGATCCATCCTCTCTGCCTACCCCTCCGGAGAAATTGCGTGATGGTTAGTTAGTTAATTAGTTATAAAAACATGTTAAATTTATAAACAAGAATATAAAAATATGCATGTCGTTTTAAAAACATTTATGACAAAAAAAGTTCAATTTGCCATTTTGTCCACAAGATTCATGACACCATTCTTCGCAACTCTTTTAATAATCTTCATTGCAAATATGGCATATAGTGTTGCCAGTTTTATCAGGGGTGCAATCTATTAGGGTTTGAAGGGATAGGGAAGAATCCGATGAATCGTCGTGAAGACAGAATGGCGAAGAAGGTATATGTAAACGACGTTAACGGAACTAGACAATAGAGGAAGGCCGAGGAAAACGTGGTACGATCAAATCAATCAAATATTGAATATCGATCAATCGTAGAGTCGAAGAAATCGACGTGCGTACATGACAAGATGTATGAATGTAGAGAAACCGAGAGAGTCAGGACAGAACAGTTTCGGTCCATTCTTTCTGCCTACCCTTCCGGAGAGACGACGTGATGGTTAGTTAGTTAGTTAGTCAATATGTAGGTATGTCAGGATAAAACATTGTAGCGCCCTATTCTTTCTGACTACCCTGAACGAAGAAAAAACGTGATGGCTAGTTAATTATGAATGTCAAAATATCTAATAGCGAATTATCGTATTTTTTTCCGCATAATTTATTCATAAAATATTTTTTTCGCTGTTTTATATCATTAATTCATTCGTTTGTCGACGAATTCATCCGTACACAAGACGACACCTGTCACTTACGATTAGTTCCCCCCTTTTTCTCCCGCGCCGTCCGCTGTTCGCCTGTCCCGGGATAAGAAAAAAAGTTTTCGCATCATCGCAACGATAAATTATTCATCCCGAGTTACGAAACGCCCGGCTAACGTGGCCTCGATTTGCGTATATTTAAAACGAGGGATACCTGATTTTTATTTATTTATTAACCAGCCATCACGCTGTTTCACTGAATGTGAAAGCAAGATAACAGACAGCTACACTGTTCTTTCCTATACTACAGCCGTTTTAAACGGAGTCGTGGGGCCATAAATGTCAATAGAAATAGGGATGGGAAGCCCCAGGACTGTTATCGGTATACGGCTACCTGCTCTCGTGGTGTCGATGAGTCACTATAATGATTTTGTAATGATATGTACGTTATGATATGTACGATGAGTCACTAATGATTGGTTTTTACCGAATGCAGTGCTTTTTTGTTATAAATGTGTTTACTGCAATTAAATGAATTCATTCGTGTGTCACCACTCGTTACGCACTATGGATACTTTATTTTCCAACATTGATTTGAAGAAATTACATGGCGATATTAGCCCTCAAACTCGAACAGTGATTCACAACGTATTCTTGTTTGTCAATGAATTGAAAAGTGATCCGAATAAAATAGCTTCTCTTAATTTCAACAAACCACGTGAAATGGCCGCGTTTATTTGTGGTGTGAGTAGAGTGACAGTGGACCGAATAAAGACTGAATTATTGCAATCAAGCAGCCCCTGTACACCAAGAGCAAATTTTAAGAAACAAGAAACTGTCACCAATATTGACGATTTTGATAAAAGTGTATTGAAGCGGACTGTAGGTTCATTTTATGATAGTGGAGAGTATCCGTCCGTGGCGAAAATATTAGAAAAATACCGAGAGCAATTACCTGATTTTAAATGCGGAAAAACTTCGATGAGAACACTCATGAAGGAGATTGGGTTCAAGTATAAGAAAAATGCCGAAGGACGTAAATATTTAATGGAAAGAACAGATATTGTTTGTGCCAGAATGGACTTTTTAAGGAAATTGGATTTACTTAGAAGAACTAACGATCAGCGGCCGCGTTTCTATCTGGATGAAACATGGATTAATCAAAACCATTCAAGAAAGCGTATGTGGCTTGGAAGCAACGATGAAGGAGGTTTCAAGAATCAGCCTGTAGGAAAAGGTCAAAGATTGATAGTTTGCCATGCTGGTTCCGCAAGGACTGGCTTTGTTCCAGAAGCGAAGCTAATATTTAAAGCGGTAAAATCGAAGGATGCTGATTATCACACAGAAATGGATGGCGATACATATATGGCATGGTTTTCCGCATTCCTAAATATACTTGAAGAGCCCTCAGTTATAATCGTCGATCACTGATGAAGAAGACTCCGATGAGGATTGATACATTTTTTTGTAATATAAACGGCTCTTTTAAGGGCCACAATATGATCTACTTTGTTTTTTATACTTAACTTTCTTTCTGGGTTTATAGACATACGGTATACAAATTTTAAAATTAAACAATTTTTCTGTTTTTACTGGTATTTAATTTAGTATCTGGTAGTCACTAATTTCATACTAATTTAAACGCACGTAAAACCCATAAATAAAGTTTAATATCAAAACTTTGTTAACTCGTTAAAGTTTATGAACAAGATACGATAATAAACGTTACTTATCGATATATTTATTTTATTGTTACGCCCATCCCTAAACCGCTCCATAAGGCCCGTAAGTGCAAGCGAGATAGACATAGGGAAATGATTTATGGCCCCAAGACTCACTTCTGAGCGGCTCTAGTATAACATACTTCTATGGTTTCACAAACGTCGATTTTTTCGACAACATTAACGTATACTTTCTTTACCTTTATTTTTTGCATTGATTCTTTTTCTATAATTATTTTTTATTATATTGTTTCTTATCCTTCGTATGTTTTGATTCGTTATTTATCCGTATGACGACATAAACTTGATTATTGAGTTTTTCTGGGATTAATAAAAATTGTCCTAAGCAAAGGTTGAAAGTAGAATGGATGCAGTAAAAATTAGATTTTTCAGACGAGTGTGTGATAAATTTGTATATGAGAGAAAGTCAAATGCAAATATCAGAAGTGAAAGCAGTGCGAATGAAAGTGTTATGAACAAATTAATGAAAGGGTCATTAATATATAATAGTTAGGACGCGTAGAATGAATGAATGAATAAAGAGTGGTAAATAAGGTTAAATAGGAGAATAGGAGAAACGTCGGCAGGCCGCAAAAATGGTGGGCCGACGACATTGCTGCCGTGGGGGGGGGGGGGAATGTGGTTACGGCTGGCAGGAGATAGAGACGAGTGAAAGGGAAGGGAAGAGGCCTAAGTCCAGCAGTGGAACGATAAAGGCTGACGAAGAAGAAGAAGAAGAAATAAGGTTTATGTAAACGACGTAAACGTTACTAAAAAATTTAAGTAGACCGCAGAAAACTTGGCAATATCGGATCAATCCAATTTCGGCCACGTCGACGAAATCGATGTGCGTGCATGATACGATGTGTGAATGTTGAGAAATCAAGAAAAGTACGTCAGGAAAGAAGTTTTTTGGGTCCATTATTCATTCTGTTACCCTTTCGGGGAGGTGGTTAGTTGGTTATAATTGGTTATTACAGCGTCAGCTCAGACTGTTTTATCTCATCTGCCTCTGGGGTTGCCGGTGGGGAGAGCAATCAAACTACTGAGCATGATCGCTTCGGATATCGACGTCTTTCAAATTAGTGAAAGTACGTCCAGAAAACAAATACTCTTGACTTTAGAGAGTATCTTATATTCCTAAAGTCGAACCATCTCTCATGCGTTTCTGGTATTTTACTCGTTCTTAAATAGATGCCTCAAACTGTCAACATATCCGTAAAGTCTTTTGAGAGAAATATACTCATTTGAATTGTATTTTTTGTTGTTGTATCATTTTATTTTCTTAATTTGAAAAAAAAAATTGAAATATTATTATTATTTTTGTTTTGTTGAATCGCTCTTTACATCATGACAGCATGAGCCAAATCGATGTAAAGGGTATCATAGCTATCATAGTGATTCTCGTGACATGTGATAGGTAGCCAATCTATCGCCATTTTATTGTCACGTGAATTCTACACCAGACCAAAGACAGTGCCGGGACTCGCCGGGAATCGAACCCAGAACCTTCGGGGTGGCAGTCAATGCACTTACCACTCGGCCACGATTTTCACCGACCCAATAGAATAAGGAGAAGAAGAAGAAAATGTGTTTTACATCATAGTTCAAGAAACAGAAAATTCAATTTATTTTTTAATGCCTCGTTTAAAACTAACTAACTAACTAACTAACTAACCATCACGCCGTCTCCCCGAAGGGGTAGGCAGAAAGAATGGACTGCCACACTTTTCTTTCCAGACATATTTCTCTCGCTATACATCGTGTAATGCACGCTTGTCGATTTCTCTGACTTCTCACATGACCGACATTCAATATTTGATTTATTTGATCGTGCCACGTTTTACTCGGTCTTCCTCTATTTCTGGTTCCATTTACATCGTTAACATATAGTTTTTTTACCATTTTTTCCATATGTCCAAAGCATCTTGATCCTTTCATTATTTTGTTCATAACACCATCATTCGCACCGCATTCACTTCTTATATTTTCATTCGACACTCTATCATACACAGAGTATTCACACATTCTATTTTTTTTTTTTTTTTTTTTATGTATACAACATGTCGTTTGAACCCAATTACTGTATACAATTTATTTTTTAGCTATTATATTGATTCTCGTGACATGTGATAGGTAGCCAATCTATCGCCATTTTATTGTCACGTGAATTCTACACCAGACCAAAGACAGTGTGACAATAACACTGCCATCGCCGGGAATCGAACCCTGGACCTTCGGTATGGAAGTCAGAGCTCATACCACTCTGCCACGAAGGTCGACAACGTCGTTTCGTCTAAGAGATCTCATTTCTTCTGCAGTTATTCTACTTTCATGCTTCTTTTGCCAGTTCCATGCTTCGCTTCCACACATAAGGGTCGGTAGAAGAACACCATTATGGTTCAAGAAATAGTAAATCCAATTTATTTTTTAATGCCTCGTTTTATGAATGCAGAATTTCTTGTATTTAAATAATTGTGCGTTTTACACTTGTTATTTGTATTTCTATATATATTTCCTGCGATCACCCTCGTGCGGGTAAACATAATCGATGTATCCTTTAATCCGGGTGCTGTAATTAAATTCCGATATAGAGATAGATATCCAATTAGTAGGCAGGAGCGGCGCTAGGAACACGGCCCGGCGGGGGTGGGGGTGGGCTGTACACCCACCCTTGTTGTATTTACGCACATCGGGGTTTTGTGTGATTACTGATTGAATTACGGAATCGATTTATCAAAATCTCACCCTCAACGTTTAATCCTTTTTTTTCTTCTGTAGGGCGTTCTTTATTCGCGGCTATTATTATTATTTTTTATATGTTTATTTATTTGTCTAGACCTGAAACTCCGACAAAGAATAGTTAAATGCTATATACGTTCTGTTCGTAGAAATGAGATCACTAAGAAGAATGTGCGGGAAAACGTTGTATGATAGAATACCGAACGATGAAATAACAAAGAAATGTAAGGCATCGTGGATAAAATTAAAAAAAGGATCCCTGAGATGGTTTGGACATATGGAACGAATGGATGAGAGTAGAATGGTTATAAAGTTGTACACAAGCAGCAGCGTGAGTGGAAAAAGAAGCCGAGGACGACCAAGGAAAACATGGCATGACCAAATTAATCAATTACTTAAAGGCGGTCACATTCGAAGTCGAAATAATCGACGTGCGTGCATGGTACGATGTATGAATGTAGAGGAAGCCCGAGAGGTATGCCAGGACAGAGTATTGTGGCGATCCATCCTCTCTGCCTACCCCTCCGGGGAAATGGCGTGATGGTTAGTTAATTAGTTACGTTCGGTTCTACTATATGATTGGTTGAAGTAAAATATTCATAAGTACAAAAAAACTAAGTATGTAGGTTTTTTCTATCTGTCATATATTGTAGAACGAAACAACATATTTGGTTTAATTTTTTTGGTACTTAGTGCCAACTTTATTTCAACCATTCATATGGCTGTGAAACTTGGACTACACAGACACTGCGCCAGGAACTGTGACAGATATCACTTCCCGAATGCACGAACAAAGACAGGACAGTCGAGGATATTGAACAATGGTCTGAAATTTTACAATGACCTACCAAAAGACACAAGAAGTGTACTAGAAACCAATTTAAAATATACCTGTAACATAATATAGTTACAAGTAAAATCTAAAAGTGAATGATTAAATGTTATATATCGCACGCTTAATAGAACACTGGCTTAACTCAAAAAAGCAAGTTTTGCTCAATCTGACATAAGCCGGTGTTTTAACAAACACAGTCGAAAAACACGTACGAATGGATAGCGTTAACATTGTGAAAAATAGATGGATAGCGTTAACACAAGCCTCTGTCTAATGTTAACTCAATTATGACCTAAACCATAATCGGTCAGTTAACTATTAAGCGTGCGATATGGTCTGTTCTACCATATGGCTGTGAAACTTGGGTTCTGCAAGTGAATGTAATGAACCGGTTGGAAGCATTTGAGATGTGGATATACTGCAGAATGCTCCGTATACCGTGGACCGATAGGGTCAGTAATGCAGACGTACTACAGAGAGCCAGAGCCAATAGAGAGCTGTTGTCCAGTGGGTAATTTAGAAAGGTCTCATATTTAGGTCGCGTGCTAAGGGGAGATACCTTCTGCTGATAATCATGGGAAGATATAAAGAAGGCGGGGAGTTGGCAAAAGGCAGTTGTCCTGGCTACAAAAAACGTGAGATTGGACAGAAATTACGAGAGTTGAGAGCCTATTCCAAGTAGCGCAAGATAGAGATGCAAAGCTTTTTGAAAATATACGTTTTCATTCGTAATAAATATTATTGGAATTGATAAAGTGTATAAGATAACTTAACCACAGATTTAGAAATTGTATTCAGAGAGTTACCACCTATCCGGGAGCTGATGTTGGATCCGACCACAATCCACTTGTCGCGAATCTCATTCTAAAACTGAAAACGGTGCCCAAGAGAAAATTCGTTAAGAGAATAGATACAGGAAAACTGGAATCCATAACTGTGAAGGAAAAAGTATCCGGAGAACTTAATAGCAAATTACGGGAACTAGCAGTCGCAGACGAGACGGTCCATGAACATTGGGATAATTTGAAATCGGTATTTACAGATGTCTGCACTAATCATTTAAAGGCCGAGAGAACGGCTAAAAAGAAAAATTGGATGACGGATCACATTCTCTCTCTTATGGAAGAAAGAAGGAAGGCTATGAAAAATGATACACATTATAGAAACCTGCAACGTACCATAAGACGGGAAATCAAAAAGGCCAAAGAGGAATGGATGAAGCGTCAATGTGAAGAACTTGAAAGTCTCAATCATGCCCACAATGCATTCGGGCTTCACAAAAAAGTAAAGGAAATATCTGGGACAACAAGGAAGGCTACACCCACATGTCTGATGGACGATTCCAATAAATTCATATTGGATGAAAAAGAAATCCTTAAGACATGGGAAGATCACATTGAAAAGTTATTCAAAGATAATAGAACTGACTTCACAATTGACGGTGAATTAGAGGGACCCTCCATCCTCAGATCTGAAGTTATACATGCCATCAGAACTTCTCCTAACAGAAAAGCATGTGGTCCTGACGAAATCCCTGCGGAATTATTGAAATTGATTAATGAGGAAAATATTCACTACCTGCTGAGGCTATTTAATAAGATTTATGACACAGGGATTATCCCCCAAGAATGGCTGAAATCGATATTTGTCACCTTACCTAAGAAGCAGCACCCAAAGAATTGTAATGACTATCGCATGATTAGCCTAATGAGTCATGTACTAAAACTGTTTCTTAAAATTATACATGCCCGAATAAGAAACAAGTGCGAGCAAGATCTAGATGACACACAATTCGGATTCCGAAATGCATTCGGAACCAGAGAAGCGCTACTGGCAGTCAATGTCCTGCTACAGAAGTGTCGAGATCAACGCAAAGAGGTGTTTGCATGCTTCATCGATTATGAAAAAGCGTTTGACAGGGTAAGGCACACGACACTCATGGAGATGCTCAAAGACTGTAACATTGACTCCAAAGACCTGAATTTCATAAGAAACCTCTACTGGTGTCAAACGGCAAAGATCAGATATGGAAGTGGAAATACAGAGGCTATAGCTATACAAAGAGGAGTTCGACAAGGTTGTATTCTGTCACCTCTATTGTTTAATCTGTACTCCAATAAAGTTTTCCAAAGAACTCTAGAAAACTCTAGCCTTGGAGTGAAGATCAATGGAGTCGTTATAAATAATATCAGATATGCTGACGATACAGTCATATTGGCTGAAAGTATACCTGATCTCCAAGAGCTCCTAAATAAGATTGACACGGCTGGAGAAGAATTGGGTCTGACAATAAATGTCGCTAAGACCAAGTGGATGTCGTTTGGAAGACTTGATTATTCTGATCATCTTTGCGACTAAAAGGAGTAAATATCGAAATGGTTGACCAGTTTAAATACCTCGGCAGTATCATTACTAAAACACTCGACCCAGATACAGAAGTAAAATGTAGAATAGAAGTTGCACGTGCTGCATTTAATAAGATGAGACCCTTCTTCTGTGACGATAATTTAAATCTTAAACTTCGACAAAGAATGATAAAAGCTTACATATGGTCAGCTCTATTATACGGAAGTGAAACATGGACTCTAAAAGTGAACGTAATGAATCGGTTAGAAGCATTCGAAATGTGGATACACAGAAGAATGCTTCGTATACCTTGGACCGAAAAGGTCAGTAACGTCGAAGTACTTAGGAGAGCCGGAGCCAAGAGAGAGCTGTTGTCGAATGTCAAAGTGAAAAAGGTCTCATATTTGGGTCACGTGCTGCGTGGAGAAAAGTACCGCCTCCTCCGACTTATATTGGAGGGCAAGATAGAGGGAAGACGGGGAGTTGGCAGAAAACAGATGTCCTGGCTGCGCAACATTAGAGAGTGGACCGGAATGAGGACGGTGGATGACCTGTTTCGGGCAGCGCAGGACAGGGAGGTTTTCGCCGGAGTGATCGCCAACGTCGGGGGGACCTGACACAGCACAGGAAGAAGAAGAAGAATAAGATAACTGAAAAAGTTGGATGCAGGTGCCAAAATGAGCGGAATGTCAGTAAGCTCTCTGTTGTATGCGGACGACGCTGTACTTCTTGCAGACGCATGTACTACAAACCCTGGTGTCTCGTATGTATGAGATACGATCTGATGATGAATGTGAATAAGTCCAAGGTAATAATTTTCGAAAAGGAAGAAATCATGACAGTCTGCAATATTTTCTCGTGAATAACATATGGATGAATTTGTATATTTAGGAAGTATGCTTAGCGAGTGGAGAGAGATATTAAAAAGAAGGCTTGGGGCAGGCAACAAAGTGAATAGTGCACTTACAGTTGTATTGGCTTACATGAAAAATCTATCGAAAAAAAATAATAAGATGCTAGTGCATTATGGTGAAGACGCTTTAAGTCGGAAAAATTGACGTGCGTGCACGACACGTTGTATGAATGTTGAGGGTTCGAGAAAATTTTGATAGGAAATAATGGTGCGGCTGTGTATTCGTGCCTACCCCTTCGTAGATACGGTACGATGGTTAGGTTAGTTTTTTTTTATCAGGCACAATTTTTTTTTTATCTAAAATCAGAGACTAATCACTCACACTATCAAACATAAGACACGTGATTGTATTTTTATTAATCATGTTTTTTTTTCTTTGTTGCAGGTGAGCATGTCTTCATTTCTTCTTTATTTACGAGACAAACCGGAAACAAATGCAGCTACGGACTTCCGACTGCATATCAAGGACACAGTAATGTTTTAACTTAACAAAACTTATTTATTTTAACGCTTATATGATATGGTATGTACTTATTATTTATTGAACACTGATGTTATCTCGGTTTTAACTAACTAACTAACCATCACGCCGTCTCCCCGAAAGGGTAGGCAGAAAGAATGGACTGTCACACTTTTACTGATGCGGCACTCCATCCTTCTCTTTTGTGTGATGGGTTGCGAACCTCATCGCCACCAATAGGCATCTCCCGCGCACACTTCGATCGTCCAACACCCACAAAATAAATCTAAAACAAATAATATAAAATAAAATAACAAAATAAAAATAATTTAACACAAATTTTCTTTTTAGATGCACATATTGTCTATTTGATTTATGTTCCACGAATCCGCCGTTTTTTTTTTAAATTTAGCACATAATGTAATAACAATGTAACTTTTTTTCGATGTTGCACCTGTTGACATGGACGATCCGGACTTTTGTGTTTATTTCATTTATGTTACACGTATCCACCGTTTTTTAAATTAGCTGTAATTAGGCACATAACCAGCAAGAACTTTAAAATAACATTGAAGAAATTATTCAAATTGTCATTGGAACAAATGAAAAAAATATTTTTTCTCGGTTTTAAATATTTAATTTGATATCAACTCTGTTTTTTTAGAGTAAAGGTATCTTATAAAACATCTATAAAAAAAACTTTACTTTAGATTCTGGCAAATTTGCCTAATGATAATAAGGTAATTTTTTTTCTTCATAATATTGAGGCGTTTACACTGGAATTCCATAATGACGATTTTTTATGAATTAACACATTGTTTTCGGGTATTGTTTTATGCTGATTGCAGCCTGGCGCGGGCGATATTTGGGTTCGCGCGCGAGTTTTTTCAACATTATTTTAAAAGTCTATAACTTTTGAAATATCCGTGATAATTGACTGAAACTTTAAATGCATCTTACCTTATTGTGTCTCAATGATGAAAAGATGGAAAACATACACAAAAAAAATTGGGCTTCAAAGTAGCACTTTGGAAGTTTTATTTTTATACAAACACAAAATTTTTATCAAATTATAATACTATTTAAAATCAATACAACTATTTAACACTAGATAACACTATTTAAAATTGTCAAAATTACTGTCTAGTATTTTTTTACTGTATGGTACCGTTCAAAACATGTACCTCTGTGAAGAGCCACACCACAGAATTTACACATGTAACAAGTTTCACTCCTTTTTCCTTTAGCAGCACACACTCGACATTTTCTTTGTGCGTATTTTTTTCCCTTTCCCCTTTATCCTTTCTAATTTATGGACTTAGAGATTCGTAGAAAGTCTGCCTGGAGGATCGCGATTTGGAGTGTGCCGTGTCAAACTTACTGTCGATGTTCCAGGTTCCTCACTTAGTTCGCTTTCAATACTGCTAGTTATCCAATGACGTGCTGTCTCCAATAAAAAAAATTGTACCTTACTGAGTCTGGATATTTTGCTTTATAAATCACTTGTTTCACTGTCTGCCATCAATAGTCTTTCTGTATCACTAGCACAGGAACAATTAGATAAATTGTCTACACACAATTCATCGTCTGATTTATTCTCATCCGGAAAAAACATTGTGGGTTTTAGGTATAAAAATAATTATATGAACTCAATGACAACGACCAAACGACCGAACATGTATACGTTTACATAAACACTAATGTTTGGTAGAAATATGAACAAAACATTCCTACCATTCATCCCTTCTTCAAGTAGAAAGAACCCTAAAATTTCTCCGTACAAGTTGAAAATAATTATTGCGCATTGAAGGTCAAAAAAAAAACAAGCCAGCGGGATCTGCGTCAAGGTTTCTTCGAGCACACAAAAAATGTATATTTTTAGAAAATTTTTTTTTCATTTTATAATTGAATAATAAATCAAAAGTAAAGCCTAATAAATATAAATATGTGAGTGAAATTATATTGTGAAGTCAGATATACGATTTAGCAACAAAATCCATTTATTACACAACACGTTTTATTACGTTACTCGACGACAACCACCAGAGAGTAAAAAACGTATTTTTACGTTTCCCGCATTTGAGCACCAAACTGAAAAAAACGTAGTTTTACGTTTCCCGACAACATTGTGTTAAAACAATGTTTTTTTCACTTTTGAGTTTATTTTTCTCGACATGTTTCGAAGGCTTTACACATTCATCAACGGGAGAACGATATAAACAGTTTATTCTTTTCTTCTATATTCGCCATACTTTGTGTTGTAAATACTTTATTTATCTTTTTATTTTTTTTATGCACTTTGTTTATACAACACTTACATTAAAAATTTTAAATTACATAGACATGTTTCGGACAACCAGTCCTTCTTCAGTGATACATATTATAAATAAACATACTAAAAATAATATATAATAAAATTGTTTACATGATCTGACAGATGTTATAAAGATTTATTTTGGAACATTTTTGCTTTTGTTATAACAAATATTATGATAAAATTTAAAATTTAAAATATTCATTTAAAGTTCTTATTGGGGTTCAGGTAATTACTTACAACAAAGGAAATGAATCAAAGATTGGATTTGACGTTAAATTTATTTGATTATTTATAATATTTTCTTTATTTTTAATAGCTTTATTAATTACTAAAATTTCGAGATTGCTCAAAGTTATATTTCTATTATTAACATGCAAAATTTCAACGCCATTATCTTTATTAAATGTTTATTCTTAACTATTTAACTAACCATCGCGTTGTCTCTTCGAAGGGGTAGACAGGAAGAATGGCCCGAAACACTGCTCTTTCATTGCATACTTCTCTCGATTCCTTAACATTCATACATCTTATCATGCACGCATTTCCATTTAACAACGATTAGCCGACATCAAATATTTGATTGATTTGGTCATGCCATTTTTTCCACGGCTTTCCTCTATTTCTAGCCCAATTGACGTCGTTTACATTACTTTCTGAAGTAATTTAAGCATTGTGTATATAATTAATCAAGAAAAACAATGTATTTCCAAGTTACACTGTAACATTTTGTTTTTTTTCTCTTGCCCCTTAATTTTTAAACTACATTATAATATGAAACCACATATTGTGACCCATTATATAAAAACATAGTGTTCTTGTACCGACCCTTATTTATGGAAGCGAAGCATGGAACTGGCAAAAGACGGATGAAAGTGAAGAATGAATGCAGTATAAATTATATCTCTTAAACGAATGTGTAGATAATCTGTGTATGATAGAGTGTCGAATGAAAATATAAGAAGTGAATGCGGTGCGAATGCTAATGTTATGAACAAAATGTTGATAGGAACATTTAGATGGTTTGGACACATGGAAAGAATGGTAAAAAAATTATATGTTAACGAAGTAAACGGAACAAGAAATAGATGAAACCGTGGAAAACGTGTCTCGATCAAATAAATCAAATCGGTACCTATTTGGCAAAAGGTCCCAACTGTTTTTTTTATGAATTTTACAGGAGAGCAAAAATAAGATTTTTACATTGTTTTCATTATTTATAAAAATGTTATTTTGTTCCAAATTGTTTATTTCAAATGTCAATTTACGTAGCATAACGTTATCTACAAGATATATTAGTAACTGAATTTAAAAAAATATATGTATGTTTAAAAAAAAATAGTGGTTGAATGCAATTGTACATAAAAAAATGTAATAAAAAGTACAGCTCTAACGTTAGTTGATATATTTAACTCAATTTCACGAAAAAACGCATCTGGGACCTTTTGTCAAATAAGTACCGAAATATTGAATGTCGGCCACGTGAGGAGTCGGAGAAATCGACGTGCGTGCATGACACGATGTATGAATGTTAGGGAAGCGAATGAAGTATGTCACGAATGAAACGTGTGGCAGTCCATTACTTCTGCTTACTGATATGGTTAGATAGTTTAGTTATGTAGTAACCTTATTTCGCTCCATAAGCTCAGGTATAAAAACGGCCGAATGGTTAGTTTGTTAATTTTTACTGTATTGTGTGACCGGTTTCGTAACGCTTTAACCGTAAAAAAAATATCTCAAGCACTTATCAATAAAATGCATCTTTTATTGTGTGTGCGAACGTGAAAAGAAATTAAAATAATAATATAAATAAAATAAAATAGCGTTTCGTGAGGGTCGTGCCGACCGGATAAAATATCCCACCCCATTTGCCCTAAACAGTTTAACAATACAAGCAACCCCTATTGTGTTCGGTAAGGGAGGGCACCCAGCTAATGTCGGAATGGAGGATGCGTAACCAAATAGACTATTTAAAAATGTGTTGTATATTCGAGTGGAAATTAATCATGCCTTTTTTTCTTTTTGATACATTTTTTTCCACTATGGTTTATTTGATGATTGATTTACCCACTGAGACCAACGAATGAAATGATCTTTTAACAAGATGAAACAACGTTTTGTTTTTGAATGTATACAAATACTTGTAGACAAATACTGGATTTTACCCATTGCGGGTTAATCATTTAAGGATTAATTGTATCTCAATAGAGACGAAGATTTTCATTGGTTGGGTTAAGCAATCGCTTTATGTAATACAACATTCCCCATTCCGCCCTTCTTACGACCACCACGTCTGACAATTTTTTGAAAGATGTATATATAATGCGTGCGACCTATCATGACGTACGCTGTAGAGACGCGGGCTGACACTGTGCGAACCAAGGGACTACTTAGAACATCGGAGATGAAGGTCCTAAGATCAATTACTGGAAAAACCCTCCGAGATCGTGTCCGCAACGCAGACATAAGAAAAACCTGCGAAATAGAGGATATCGTTCAGTGGAGTAGATCCAGAAGAAGATACTGGAGGGACCATGTAGCCCGAATGGATGGTGACAGACTCGCATATACAGCCGCTTATGAAATCCCTTCCGGACACCGCCCACCTGGAAGACCGCCTAAGAGATGGAGGGATAGCTGGATCTCATCATCCGACGAGATATGATTTCTGTGTCACCGATCGTCAGTTCTATTTAAAGAAGAAGAAGAAGAAGTATATATACTACAATGATAAGAAACACTTCACATATTTTAGTTCAATCTACACTAGCGCCATCTATTAAGATTAGATGTAAGCATTAAGCGAAAATACTTTATTAATGCAATGTGAAAGGCTGCGCAATTGCTAGACAACGCCTGGAGAAAACTCTCCAATTTTTATGCTTTAACTTGGATCAGTTTTTATACAACATTTTGTTTTTGAATGTATACAAATACTGGATTTTACCCATTGCGGGTTAATCATTTAAGTATTAAACAAGCCTTAAATAAACGTAATTTTATCTGTTTTATCTCCCAGCATGCAGAACCACCTTGCCTCTGGTGATGCCTACTGCCGTCTTGAAAGTACTTACCAGGCCGTAAGCACCATAAACAATATTTGCAACATGGAGATTTATGGGGCCTATGTACCGGCATTTCAGTATTGTAATCCGTAAAGTTACTTATAATTGTGAATTTTTTTTTTAAATTTATTTATATTGTACATAAATGAGATATTACAAACGAGAAACATTTTGGGGAGTCATATCAGAAGGATCCCAAATATGTCGAGACGTCAGTGAGGCAGTACTCTTTTCGGAATTTGAAATATATTTTTTTATAAACACCGCCTCACTGACACTAAAAATGTCCAAATCCGAGACTATTAGATTCAACGTCTGAATTGCTCTTCCTACTGGCATCACCAAAGGCAGGTTAGTTCTACTAAAATACTACTACGATTGTATTATTACTCCTTATATACCGTGTTACAAACATTTTAATATATTATAATACAATTGTGTTTCTCAATTGGTTTATCAATTTGGCTGCCTAATCTCTCTACACTGAAGATTTTACATAACATCTTCGAATATATAATAATAATAATAATAATAAATTGGATAATTTTTAGAGCGCCATTTTTATGAATTACTCATCTCAAGGGCGCTGTAGAAGATGCTCCGTTTTATCAACGAGATAATAATAATATTAATAATGATAACAAAAATAATAAACATATTTAGTATGAGGGCTGTGCACCTGACGAAGTCGATCAGCCCTTCCTGTCAGGAAATGATAATTTGAAAAGGTGCGTTTTGAGTCTCGATCTAAACTCTGATTGATTCTCAATGCACTTAAGGTCTGCTGGAAGACTGTTCCAGGCTGAAGGGCCGGCTACCGCGAAGGCTCGGTCGCCAAAGTTTGTGCTTGGACAGCGTTTTGGCACAGTAAATCTACCGATCGCAGAAGACTTAGCTGATCGCAATGTAGACTGTCTAGCATTCAGGTTCTCGTTGATGCAGATTTCAGATATATAAGCTGGTGCCATTCCATGCAACGCTTTATAGACCGTCCAGCAGAGCTTGTATTGTAACCTTTCTGGACATTTCAGCCAGTGGAATTTGATTAACAAATAATAATATTTCAAATTTGTAAAGTACCAATAATTGAAAGAGTTATAGACCTGTCCCAAGTAGCGCAGGACAGAGATACATTTAGTTTAATGTCACCTGAAATATTAGCTACTATTTGTCACACATGTGGCAGACAATATATCGATATATTTCAACCCCAATAAGAAATGCGTACCCCCAAGGGATGAAGAAAGCGCGCACAACAGGATAATTATAACGCTATTGTGTTCGCTGCGAGATCGGGGCTGGATGCTGCATGCTGCATGCATGGTGCATTTAAATTAAGATTTATGCATGTTCTTCGTGAGAACACACGATTTGTAGGTCCAATTAAATAAATTTTATTTGTATAAGCGAAGTATTGTAAATAACTAGGAAGAAAAAGATGAAAATTTAAATAATGCGATTGAAATGAGACCTCTCGGACGAATGTGTGTTAAATCTTTAATGATCGCGTGCCAAATACAGATCTCTTCTCCCTAGCCATTTACCCACTGCTGGATGTATGCCTCTTCAAATAGTCTCCATTATATTATATTCTGCGTGACTCTTATCAAGTTTCTTCCCCTGACTGTAATTATATCGTCAGCCATTTTTTGGCGTCAGCCGGTGCCTCTTTTTCATTTCCATTGTATCCGCAATATGGCTCTGGGTATCTGGTGACATGTTCTGCCCATTTCCACTTGCATCATCATCATTATCACCCTTTAGTCGTCCAGTGCTGGATATAGGCCTCTCTTTTCGACTTCCACAACTCTCTGTCTCTCACGGCTCGGTGCCATTGACCTCCTGCCACTCTCTTGATAACTGGCTTGTGGTCTGTCCGGTTCTCTGTCGCCACTCCAGTGTGCGTCTTGTCTTGCCCTCTTGCCCTCTGAGGGTGCGCTGTTTTCCAGCTGGGAGAGGGAGGTTGCCCCTCTGTGATGGGTCTCGTTCCTCTCCCTGTTGGCCATAATAATAATTTGTGCAGTGGTTTTATTTATTTATTTAATATTATGAAATGCTTCCTAAACCTCGTCCTTTGTCCTACATGCCAAAAACTGTACTCTACGTTATTATTATTATTATTTTTTTTCCCATCCCGCATTTGTCTCCTCTGCCTCTCCTGTTCTTCCCGCTGTATATTCCTGCGGTGTATATTTTATCTTTTATATAATGTTCTTGAAATGTTAATGTATTATATATTATGCTTATTTATTTATTCAATAAAGTACAGCGGAGCATAGAAGTGAAATTGAGTAGATTAAATGTGGTCTGGCACCCCCTTGTTGTTGCCGTATTTAAATGTAAGTCCCGGATGGACCGGGGACAGGCCCAGGGAGTGTACGAGCGAGGCTGATAAAAGGGCGCCGCTACGCCCTATAACAGCCTCGGGTATGTGGCGGGAACTTCTATGTTCCTTTAAATGAAAAAAAATGTGCGTTTTGTCCACCGATCATCCGTTGTCCTCGCTATATGGCCGGTCCAATTCCACTCCAACTAGGCTATTTTGCGCGCTACGTCCGCAACTTTGGTCCTTTCTTTGATCCATTCATTTCGCTTCCTATCTCGTAGGCTGAGGTTTAACATCCTCTTCTCCATTCCAATTTAGTTTGGTAAAACGGTCCATCATATTGACAAGCTTTGTCCTGTTTTTTTTATCGGTATTGGGTACTTTGTCCTTCAGACTTATGCCAAGCTTTTGTCTCTTAATAGCTCGTTGTGCACATTTCAGCCTGTGTATGGTGTTGGGTGTGAAAACCGCAGTTCCCAGTCCGCAGTGGGCTGGACATGGCGGGATGGAAGATGGAGACAGAAGGTTACTGAATGGAGGCTAAGGTTGGGCCGGAGAAGTGTCGGGAGACAGCCTACCAGGTGGATGGCATTGAGGAGACGCCAGAATGACGTGGGGGTGGAGAGACTTACGTCCAGCACTTAATGGAGACAGGCTGACGTAGAAGATATGATCCAATTTTCCAAACGCTGTAGAAATGAGATCTCTTAGACGAGTGTGTAGAAAATTTGTGTATGATAGAGTGTCGAATGAAAGTATAAGAAGTGAATGCGGGGCGAATGAAAGTGTTATTAACAAAACAATGAAAAGAACATTAATATAGTTGGGACACGCGGAATGAATGAATGAAGAAAAAATGTAAAAAAGGATATGTTAACAATGTAAATGGAATTAGAAATAGGGAAATACCGAGGAAAATGAGGTATGATAAAATATATGAAATTTTCAATGTAGTCCACGTGAAGAGTCAGAGAAATCGACGTGCGTGCATGACACTATGTTTGAATGTTGAGGATGCGAGAGAAATATGTCAGGAAAGAAAAGTGTGGCAGTCCATTCTTTCTGGCTACCCCTTCGAGAAGATGGCGTGATGGTTAGTTAGTTAGTTTTTTTTTTAATTATATTAAATTATAGAATTAAAGACTTCGATTTCTGAGGGGATTCGGTTTCTTCAGACTAATTGCTCTTTCCACCTGTGTTATCAGAGGCAGGTTGGTTTAGGCTGCCGGTAGGTGAAACAATACGTATCAGGGACAAAAAGACCAATATCCTCCAGCATGATCGAGTTCTCGAAATATCCCCTGATTAATCAGAATTAATGGGTTATAATTAACATTGTGGCAATCCATCCTTTCTGCTTACCGCTTCTGCAGCGAACGATGCGTTACTTATTTTGTCGTGTATGCTAAAATATTACTGACTCTGTTGGGAATGTTGAGAATGTCGAGAAAGAAAAGTGTGGCAGTTCATTATTTCCGCCTACCCCTTCGGAGAGACGGCGTGATAGTTTATTAGTTAGTTAAAGTTATAAGAGGTGATGTGTACTAGTTACACAGCATCGGAACGGGAAGGTTTTGTTATAGGGGTATGGGAACACATTATGTTATTTCAGGGATTTAGAGTAAGTTAATAACCCTTGCGTTAGATCAGTTTGTGAATCGCGGATAAAATAATGCGGCCGGCCGCCTAGGCAGGAGGGTAAAGGAGTGTGACGGGTAGATAATATTTTGACACTAATGCGAAGTGACCCATAACGATGGATCGGCCGGCCCACATTAGGCGATGCCCCATACTGTGGGCCACCTACGTACCCCCTATCACGGTATTGGCGGCCCGCACGTGCGGGGTGAGCCATCGGAAAAAAGCGTATGGATAATCTGTAATATAAAAATATTTATTCTGGACCCTCAATATTCTTCCTTGTTGATGTTGACAATTTTTTATATTTGTCCTCGTTGGTTTGATATTCGTCCCATTAGATATTCATCATTTTTACCATTAGTTGATTTTGGTATTCATCCTTTTTGATATTCGTCCTTTTTAATATTCGTCCTTTTTGATATTCGTCCTTTTTGATATTCGTCCTTTTTGATATACGTCCTTTTTGATATTCGTCCTTTTTTTATATTCGATCTTTTTTCCGCCTTTTTGATATTCGTCCCTTTTGATATTCGTCCTTTTTGATATTCGTCCTTTTTGATATACGTCCTTTTTGATATTCGTCCTATTTGATATTATTCCTTTTTGGTATTATTCCTTTTTAATATTCGTCCTATTTGATATTATTCCTTTTTGATATTCGTCCTATTTGATATTCGAACTTTTTAACAGTCGTCCTTTTTGATATTCGTCCTTTTTGATATTCGACGTGCGTGTATGACTCGTTGTATGAATGTGGAGGAAACTAGAGAGGTTTGCCAGGATAGAGTAGTGTGGCGGTCCATTTTCTCTGTCTACCCCTGCCGTGAAACGGCGTGATGGTTTGTTTGTTTGTTTGATATTCGTCCTTTTTGATATTCGACCTTTTTTGATATTCGTTCTTTTTGATATTCGTCATTTTTGATATTCGTCTTATTTAACATTAGTTGTATATGATGCTCGTAATTTTTTATATTAATTATATTGATACTTTTGTTGTCTTCTGTTGAATCCTTGAAGCCTTTGACACCGGGCAGATGTAACAGGACAAGAAAAAGAATCAGAATACGGGTGGTGGTCTAGGGGATAGAACGCTTGGCTCCTGATCCAGGTGACATGGGTTCAAGCCTGGACACGACCAGATTCCTTCTTCATAATAATGAGCTATTTTCTGCTCACATTGAAGATTGTAAAAATAAATTCTAATGTCATTGATTAAAATCCTTGGCATTAGTATTTTTTTAAATTAAAAAAAAAAATTAAAAAAAATACCCCTCCAGATAAACGGCTTGTTTTTTTGCTGTTTTTAAACTCGTCATTCCTTGCGGAATGATCGCCGCCAGCACGTCAGCTTACGCCACGCGACCGTTGGTGTGGGGGATATGAACATTTACACTTCCGCTATTATTTCATATCGATTAGCCATTAAAAATATTCTCGCAACGTCGGCAAATATCGATTTCACATTCCACCCCCCGCCCCCCGGCTGTCAATCGCGGGTAGAGGCGACCGGAATGGCCGTTTTGTTCCCTCGGCCGATAATGCCGCGCGTGATGTATGCGAGGGGGTATTTTTAGTCTGTGTGAGCCCCACGGATGGGGCCATTACGGCGGGCTAAATATGGATATCTTCCGTAATAAGGGATGAAGCCGTGCGGATTTATTATGAAATCATCTTTCCATCATACTAAATACCTGTCTTGATAACAATATATCAATACATACTAACCATTAAAACAGCGACGTAATGAGAAAGGCCGAAGACACATCATTTGCTCAAAAGGATTGCCCAGAAACTAGCAAACTGGATAGGCCATAACATCCAGCATCTGAACCTGCTTATTACTATAGCAGAGGGAATGATTGAGGGCAGATATTGCAGAGATCGACCAAGAGATGCCTATATGGACCAGGTGAGAAGAGACATGCGCTGTGGCAGCTATACAGAAATGAATATCAAATCAGTTTATTAACTCAAAATACATTACAAACAGCAAAATGTTTAAAGCATCTATTGAGTACAGGTAAAATATTATAAAAATACAACATAATACCAGGAACGCATAAGAGATGGTTCGACATTAAGAAGACAAGATATTTTCTAAAGTCAAGAGTATTTGTCCTCTGAACGTACCTTCACTAATATGAGAGACGTCGATCTACGAGGAGACCGCGTTCAGCAAACTAATTGCTCTTCCCACCGGTGTCACCAGAGGCAGATTGTTTCTGGTGGTCGGCAGGTAAAACAATCTGTGCTGTCACTGTCGGAGAAATCTATCAGGGACAAAAATGCCAACACCCTCTAGCACGGCCGATTTCTCGAAATATCCCCTGATTCATTTAAAGAAATGGGTAATGAGATGCCAATCTCTTCGAAGCTGTAAAGAATTGGTTCCGAGCATTCCAAAAAGAAATGCTGTAGGATAGAGCCACGGATAACTACTATACTCCCTCATGTAGAGATATCTCAGATCTTTTTATGAACCCTCTCCAGCATAACGGAATATCTCGCCTCATGAGGACTCCATATCACAGAACCACTTTCGAGTCTGCTCCGAACCAACGAGTTGTATAGGACTCCTCTGAGCACATTGGGATCTCTGAAAACTCTTCCGGTCCGAATGATGAAGCCCAACATCCTCAGTGCAAAAATCAGACCACTCTCATAGATGATTCCGAGATCCTTCATCGTAGATACATGTGCTGAATAGAACAGAAAAGACTGGCTGGAGACAGGACTGATTGGAAGAAACGAGGGAAACTTGTTTGCAGATTGTAACCATGAAGAAGACTTAGACCATCACGCCGTTTCCCCGGAAGATAAATCAAAGATAATGAACGGTACTAGATATACTGATAGATCTCGAAACATTTGAATATATTGGTGATTTATCTCCAATTTTCAATTAAATTATTACAAATTATGTCTGATCATCTATTGTTTTGGCCGAAACACTATGACAGTTAAATGTTTTCATTTTGAATCACTGTTCTTATAAAACTAACTATCGTATCGATCACTCCGTCTCACCGAAAGAGTATGCAGAAAGAATGAACTGCCACACTTTTCTTTCCTGGCATACTTCTCTCGATTCCTCAACATTCATACGTTCTGGAGCAAATAGGTCTTTTTGTTCCTGATAATTACCTGCGACAGCGCCGACATAAATTGTTCTTTGCTCCGTCACGCAGAACCAACCTGCCTTTGGTGATGCCAGTAGGAAGAGCAAATCGGACGTTGAATCTAATCGTCTCGGATTTGGACATTTTCTGTGTCAAAGAGGCAGTGTTCATAAAAAATATATTATAAATTCTGGAAAGAGTACTGCCTCACTGACGTCGACATAATATGGGCTTCCTTCTGATATGTATGATTTTTTGGTTTCATGTTGTTGTTTTATCTTTGTCTTGTAACACCGTTTTGTGTCCAAATGAGTCGCCTAAACTTTATCGTTTGTTATGTCTCATTTGTGTATTATGTATAAATAAATAAATACATCGTGTTATGCACGCACGTCGATTTCTCCGACTCCTCACGTGGCCGACATTTTGTATGTATTTGATTTATTTGATTTTGCCATGTTTTCCTCTATTTATAGTTCCATTTACCGTACATCTTTAACGTATACTTTTTTTATTATCCATTTTTCATTCATTCTTTCAATGTGTCCAAAAACCCTCTATAATGATCCTTTCATTATTTTGTTCATAACACTTTCATATTTTCACTTATTATGATGATGATGATGATGATGATGATGATGATTTATATAGCGCCATTTTTGTGAGAGATTCACTTATTTTCAATCCTCGCTGGATCTTTCCTTTCGATGTGGTCCCCCCAGAATCGTCTTCTCTGCCTACTCCATCTCACTATGTCATCAATTTTGCAAGATCTGCGAATCTCTTCGTTTGGTATCCTATCTCTAAGGGTTCTTTCTACTCACGATAGGTCGTAAAGTTTTCATTTCTTCTACTCTTAGAAAATGTATGGTTCTGATAGTGTCAGCTCTTGCTTGGTGGAAGTAATTAAAATAATAATGAACTACTTCCACTTTTATCTCTATTTTGACAACATTTCCGATTGGCTTAGTCTGTCGATGCTAGCGGGTCTGGCAAAACCGCTCACTATCGAAATAAAGTCGATTTCGAAGTTCTTAATATACGAATTCAGTTGGGCCGCCCAGACCTTTGGAAAATTACGTCATGTTCTCACCTCTAAAATACCACAATGCCTTAAGACTTCAACCAGTGCGTCTTGCCAGTCTGACAGAGCCGAGACGTGGACACTGACAAAAGATCTAGTTTACAGATTCAAGGTCGCCCAACGCGCCATGGAAAGAGCCGTGCTTGGAATAACATAGAGGGACAGATTTAGAAACGAATTTATTCGTCAACAAATCATGGTGACTGAGGTGGCTCTGAGGATGGGCGGGCTGAAGCGGCGATGGGCTGGCCATATCTGTCGGAGTCAACATCATCAGCCGTCTGTCATCCACTGCTGAACGTAGGCCTCTCTCAAAGCATGCCACCGCCCCCTATCCATTGCCGCTCCCATCCATCCATGTCCAGCAATCCTCTTCAGATCGTCGGTCCAGCGGGCAGGGGGGCGTTTAACTCTGCGGAGTCCTGTACGTGGTCTCCACTCCAGAACCCGTCTACCCCATCGGCCGTCGGTTCTCCGATTTCTTTGGGAGAGGCCTACATTCAGCAGTGGATGACAGACGGCTGATGATGATGATGAAATACATCGTTTTATTTCGTTATCAATATTTTTTCGCGGAGCACAGTGTGGGAAACCCTTTAGTATATTATTGTAAAACTCTACGGAAGTAAATGTGTTTTGAATTAGTTGTGTTCTTTGGTCATTTGAATATTTTGATTATCCCACCACAAGAGCATTATACACCTCAAAACGTTAAAACAATTTAGTCCGCACGTTTTGCGCGTTCTTTTCCTTCTCTTGCTCGTTCGCCCCCAGGCCACGTGACCGGCACGTGAACGCGCCGGCTCCTGATTGGCCCACCGGGCCGCGAGAGGGGGCGGGCGGGCGGCGGCGTGTTCCTACCCCCAGCGGGCCGGTAATGGGATTAGCCAATTTCAAAAATCGAATTCGTGTCAAGACTAATTTTATTATGCCGTTTCAGTCAACAGATGGCGCCTCTTTCCATGCAGTTCGTTTTAAATGTCAAAAGTTGTTCTAATTTCAAAACTTGAAAAAAGTTATCCCGACTCTTTCCCGAAACACTAAATCCACTTTTTACGCCGTTATTCAAGGTGTCCTCCAAGAAATCGAAGATGAACCTC
This sequence comes from Lepidostoma basale, assembly GCA_022606425.2. Lineage (NCBI taxonomy): Eukaryota > Metazoa > Arthropoda > Insecta > Trichoptera > Lepidostomatidae > Lepidostoma > Lepidostoma basale. The sequence goes on along the minus strand of JAHDVF020001216.1, from coordinate 10,866 downwards.
GTCTTGGAGGACGGGAAGGTTGCCTCGTATATATTTGAATCTTTATCACGTGTTTCTTGAGCCAGAGTTTTGTCTTGGAGACCGTGGGAAGGAAAAGAGGCATCAGCCAGCCCCAGAAAAGATGGGCTGATGACAACTCCAGTCGGGGGAAGAATATGGATAGCAGGATAGAGGAAAATGGAGACTGTTTGAAGAGGCCTACATCCATCAGTGGAGAGATGACTAAGGAATGAGAGAGATCACGTGTTTTACATGGATTGGTTCACCAGCGGAATGGTAACAAGGTGGTATTTGATTCAGGAAATTCAAGTTCCCATCCCCGTATAAGATTATTGGTTCTTTTTGGATTAGGTATTTTGGCATGTTATTCCCTGCGTCACATCATTTCTTGAGAAGTGTATTACTTATTGTATTACTTCCCAGATACGTAAATTCGGTAACTTGCTCCAATTTCTCATACATTATTCTTTCTCGAAAACCATCACTTTAGATTAAGACACATTCATCACCAAGTCACTCTTTTTGCATTCCTCATACATCCTTGACTCTAAGACTTACAAGTTTTCTCTACTGCCAGCGATTAACACAGCATCGTCTGCGTATAACAAGCAGCTGACATAAACATCATTTTATTATCACCGTCTTTTAAAACAAGATTTTATCTTCATGTTGAGTTTCCTGTTCCTGACCAACATTGGTTCCGATTTTATTTTGAGCAATGTGAACACAAGATTAACGAAAATGTTAATGTTTTGTTGCATATGTGCATTGATACAGCATGACTCTTATAAAGCTAGTTAGGGCATAATCAAAAGAATCACGGTCAGACGCAATACAGTGATTTTAGGGTGATTATGATCATTATTGCGCGTAGGGTTGGGGTTGATATTATCATTGCCCTTTTGGTAAATCGATCATAAATCATATCTCGATTGAGAATGTATATTGAAATACTCATAATATTATCAAAAAAGGTTTTGTTTTTAACTAACTAACTAACTAACTAACCATCAGGCCGTCTCCCCGAAAGGAAAAAGTCTCCCAGAAAGAATGGACTGTCACACTTTTACTGATGCGGCACTCCATCCTTCTCTTTTCGCCCCGCGGGAGACGCGGTGTGATGGGTTGCGAACCTCATCGCCACCAATAGGCTTCTCCCGCGCACACTTCGATCGTCCAACACCCACAAAATAAATCTAAAACAAATAATATAAAATATAATGATATATAATAAAATAACAAAATAAAAATAATTTAACACAAAATATTATCAGATATTTTTTGATGGTGCACATATTGTTTATTTCTTCTTTTTTTTTTATGGCTTTTCACCGCTTGTGGGTGTTCTGGGCCAGTCTCAAGTAAGGGTAGATGTGTAATAGTAGTAGTGGGTTAAGGGATTAATCTATGGAAGATTGTTATATATACAAATTACATCTAGGGTTAGTATCTAATAAATTTTTGTTAGTAGTAAGGAATATGTTACAGATTTATGTTATTGAGAGTCAGGAATTTTGTTAGTATTTTATACAGGTTTTTGTTAGATGAGGAGATGAGAGTGGACATGTTAGTAGGTAAGGATATATTAAGGTCTATAAGGTCTGGAATAAAATTTGGGTATTGTACATTAAACGGGCAGTTGAAGAATATGTGGTCGAGATTTTCATCTTCGATGCCGCATTCACATATGGCAGAGTCTAGAATATGGATTTTGGTAAGATGCGCTCTGTGACAACAGTGACCGATGCGCATTCTACAGATCGAGCTGCTTTCAAATTTATTTAATTTTAGTTTGTTATACCAGGGTGTCGACAGGACATCGGGCTGAAGTTCCGAATACATTTTTCCTTTGGACTGACTGGAGATGTTCCAATCATTCTGCCATGTGAGCTGCAATTTTTCGCGCATTACAGGGATAAGATCATTGATGGGGATGTGAGTGATATATTTGTCATCACCAGAATGAATTGCCTGTTTAGCTATATTGTCTGCTCTTTCATTTCCAGAGATCCCGCTGTGACTCGGGATCCAAGCCAAGGCGATCTCTCTGTCTGAGTCTTGCAACAAGCATAGCGCATGACGAATCTCGATGCAGAATTCATCTTCGGGATACTGGGAAGGAGGTTCACGGATTTTTTGTAGGGCGCTCAGGGAATCTGATAAAATAATAATTTTTGTTAAGTTTTGAGAGATTACATACTTAAGACTCTCCAGGATGGCCACACATTCGGCTGTGAAAACGGAGGCCAATTTGTGTAGTCTGAAAAGTTTTTCGTGGTTGTTAAATTCACAAAAAAATGCAGCCCCAGTATAAAATTCGGAATTTATTTTGGAACCATCGGTAAAGATAGGTCTCCAGTTGGGCCATTGAGATCTCATGATTCGGGAATAGTCCCGTTGAGCTTGAATACCAGAGTGAATACCAAATGAAAGTAAGACTGTTGGCATAAACGTATTAATCTTATAAGGGGATCTGTATAGGGGTAATAAATCTTGGGAGATTAAGCTTGGCTTGTAATATTGATAGGTTTGGAAGCTGTTGACTAATAAGGGAGGGGCTTTGTTTCTCCAGTATGGGGAAGTAGTGACTTGGAAATTTAGCTTATATAGAATTGTCAAAAGGGGATGGTCGGATATAATAAAACATTTTAGAAGAAATTTATCTGCTAGATATTGTCGCCTCATATGGAGTGGGGGGTCTGCAGATTCCACCTGCAAAGTATTTATTGGAGAAGAACGCATGGCTCCGATGATAAGTCTAAGGCTTTGGGATTGGATCCGATCTAATCGTTGAAGATTCTTTTTGGAAGTAGGCTCGATGAGGAAAGACGCATAATCCAAATGGCTACGTATGAAGGCACAGTAAAAAAGTCTTTGAATAGTAGGGTGTGAACCCCACCAGACACGTGAAACTGCTCGTAGGGTATTGAGCCCTGCTTGACATTTATTGACCACGTGGTTGACATATGCATTCCAGGAGAGGTTACTGTCTAGGATAACGCCCAAGAATTTTATTTGGTTAAAAACGGGGATGTGAAATTGGTTATACATGATTTTAATTGTGGGAATTTTCCTTTTCCTAGAGAACACAATGGCCTTGCATTTGCCCGGGGAGAGTTCCAACCCACGCCGGCCAAACCAAGCTGCAAGTCTCTTCAGGTTTGAATTAAGAAGTTTCTCTAGAGAGCAAACACTCGGACCGGTAACATATAAAAATAAATCGTCCGCGTATTGTAAAATTTTAGAGGGCTCTGGGAGGGAGAGGTTTAAATCTTGGGTGTATATATTAAATAAGATGGGGCTAAGGACAGAACCTTGTGGAAGGCCTCGACTCAATATTCGTTGTGTAGTAGGGGTACCTCTCACGTGGACTTCAACCTTCCTTGAAAGAATTAAGTTGATTATGAAACTGCTGAGTCTGCGTGGAATGCTCATTTCTAATAATTTGGAATTTAATATATTAATGACGACGTTGTCAAATGCCCCCTCGATATCAAGGCAGACTCCCATGAGATGTTCGTCCTTTGAAAGAGCGATTCTAATTTCTGAAGTCAGGACCGATATACTTTCGATTGTGCTTTTACGTTTCCTAAATCCGAATTGGGAATGGGGTAGTGCTCGTGAGTTTTCAATGAACCAGTCTAGACGGCTTTTTATCATATGTTCTGTAATTTTAAGCATCGATGATGAGAGAGCGATCGGTCGGTAGGAGTTACAGGAATTGGGATTTTTGTGGGTTTTAAGGATGGGCAAAATAATTTGAGTTTTCCAGGAGGGGGGAATATTTCCAGATTCAAACATTTTATTGAGAATGGACAGAAAATAGGAGAGAATTACGTCGCTAGAATTTTTCATGAAGCTGTATGGGATACCATCCACTCCCGGAGCCGAGTCATCAAGCCGGTCTAGTACAGATCTCAGCTCTCTCAAGGAAAATGGTTCATCCATCCAACCCTTCTGTTTAAAATCATAAGTATAAGGAGATTCATTCCAATTATAGGCGGTTTGAGGAGCAAGCTTGTCTATGAAGCCCTTCAACCAATCTAACGACTCGGGCTTGGGGTTTGGGGGTATAAAGGAGCCCCGGAATTTGCGGATAGTATTCCATACCTCGGATATATGGACATCTGGAGATAGGGAGGAACAAAATTTCTTCCAGCCAAGTTTCTTTTTCATTTTCAAAAGTTTTTTTGTTTTTGCTTGGATCTGCTTATAAGAAAGAAAGTTATCTAGGGTCATATTTTTAGAGTAATGGATTGCATATAATTTTCTCTCACTGACTGCTTCCGAGCACTCCCAGTCCCACCAAGGAGCTGGAGGGAGTTTGGCGCCTTTGTATTTTTTCCTTACGGGGACATGTAAAGTTGCTGCGGAGTCAATACAGGATATGAAGTTATTATAGGAGGAAATAATATTTTTTTTTTAATGGAGGAGGGAGGTTCAGAACGGAGAGCTCCAGAGAGTCAGAAAAATCCTTCCATTTTACATCTGAAGTGATGTATCGAGGGCGACGGGTTGAACTTGACTTGTGAAATAAATTTTGGGTTAATGGAAGAGATTGGGATTCAATGATGAGGGGATAGTGGTCACTCCCAAGAGTATCCTCCAAAGTTTTCCAGTTAACACTGGAAGCTATGTCGGAACTACAGAGGGAGATATCCACGGCGCTAGGGCGTTGGTTGGGAATCCTTAGACGTGTGGGGGAGCCATCGTTAATAACACAAATATTATTTTGATCCAGGAGGTCGACCAAGTCTCTACCTAATCTGTCACATGTGGGAGCGCCCCACAAACTATGATGGGCATTGAAGTCGCCCAGAATAAGGAAAGGGGGGTGGAGATTGGAAAAAAACCCACCAAGCATTGCTTTGGTGGGTTTGTTGGAGGGGGAAATATAAAGGGAGGCTATGGTAACGCCAAGAACCGTGGCAGCTACCACCTGAAACGGGCAGCCGGTGGGCTTGACGTTCACAGGAAAAAATTGGATAGGGGTTTTAATGAAAAGAGCGGAGCCGCCCTTCCCATCTATACGGTCATCCCGAATACATTGGTAAGAGCCGAATTTCAAATGAAACCCGGGGGCCAGCCAAGTCTCCGAGACCGCGGCGATTGAGACATCTTCGTTGGTGAGAAGATTTAAAAAGTCTGCTTTTTTATTAGAAATGCTGTGGCAGTTCCACTGAAGAATCCTCCTCGGGGGGAGCATGAGTGGGTTGGTGAAGGGAAATAAGGTTGGTCAATATTGAGGCAGCGTTGGACGGTAATTGATTATTATTTTGTAAAATGGAGAGGAGTAATTGAAGTAGGGAGGTGATAATTGAGGAGTTTGAGTTGTTGGTTAAGGAAGTAAATCCCTTATTAGGGGATGAGGAGGGTTGTCCGTTGGGGGAAATCAGGAGATGGTCATGGTTGGGGGTCTGTTTGACGAAAGAAGGTTTGGGGTTAGTCTTCTTAGTAACTGTTTTTACGTAAGAAGACGTGGATGGTTGCTTGTGGGTTAGATCAGTGGGGTTGGGAATGCTCCTTGTACGAGCAACTTCAGCATATGAGATAGAGGCTTTGTTGTGCACTTTGGAGGCTTCTGCATAGGAGATACTTTTGTCGGCCATTGTATGTTTAATATTTTGTTGCCTCGTGAATTCCTGGCAATTTTTGCTTACAGCAGAGTGGTTCCCAGAGCAGTTAAGGCATTTGAGTTGTGGGGTATCGATCTGGCAGGATTCTCCAAGGTGGTCTGAGCCACACTTATAGCATCGCGGCTGAGATCGACACAGTGCCTTGGTGTGCCCAAATCTACAGCATTTAAAACACTGTATCGTTGGGAACACGTATAGCTCCACGGGTAGGGATACGTGGAACAAGGATACATGGGAGGGAAGCGATTTGGAGTCGAATGTCAGGACGACTGTCTGGGAGGGTTTCCACTCCACCGTTGTGCCATTATTAACTCGGTAATTCAAGCGACGGGCCCTCAATACCTTACCTGATCCTGTGGGAACCTCAGTACTCTCCACAATGTCTTCTTCAGACCAGTGCGGAGGAATACCTCGGACAATCCCTTGTTTGGTAACTTGGAAGGTCGGGATGAAAGCATTGTAGGATGCGTTCTTAACTTTTTCCGAATTCACAAAGGAGTTTGCGTCTTTTGAATTGTTGAATTCAACTGAGAGTTTATTTCTTCCGATGTTTTTAATTCCGTTCCAGGAAGTTTTGATATTGTTTTTGAAAAGAAACTTTCCAAAATCAATGCCGTACAATGTTCCCATCGAGCCTTCTGAATTTTGCCGGGTGACATGGGTGATAAAGGGGGGTCTGTCAAGATCATTGAAGAGGCGGGTCGTAGGTGGGATCTTAGATTGGATATTGGAGGGTAAGGGGGATGGGGGAGAAAGGGTGGACGAGGTAGAAGGAACAGGGAGTGGTAAAGGAACCGAGGTAGCGGACGAGAGAGGTTTTTGGGCAATACGCCGTTCCCTAGGGAGAATTATCTTTGGGGTTGGGGGCTTGTGAGGAAGATGATCCGAGTCGGAACTCGTCACTTGCCTACTTGCTGCCGTGGAGGAGGACTTTCTAATTTTGGGATTTTTTTTTCCCTTAATGGTGATAAACGTGGAGGCCTCTGGGACCATTGGTTCCGTTGATTCCACGTTTGTGGAGCTCGCCGCCGAATCACTCGACATATTCCCGTCGGGGGGAACGGGGTCGGGTGGTTTAGTGCGATTCATAATTAAAAAATGTTGGTTATTAATGCAACAATAAGATCTTAAAAGAGAAAAAAAAAAAGGTGGGTAGAAATAAAAAATATAAAAAAAAAATTTACCTTATTGAAGTTTGTATAAAGGGATTGGTTAATAGGGATATGTTAAAACAAGATACGGATAACACCTTCACCAGAACGGGAACTTCTAACTACACAGGTAGTATTGTTATCACGAGTCTAGTGCAAATTCAACCGCCTTCCGAAACACGCAAACGCAAAGTCCCATATTGTTTATTTAATTTATGTTCCACGATTCCACCTTTTTTTTTAAATTAGTACATAATGTAATAACACAATGTTTTTTTCGATGTTGCGCATGTTGACATGGACGATCCGGACTTTTGTGTTTATTTAATTTATGTTACACGTATCCACCGTTTTTTTTTAATTAGCTGTAATGAGCGCTTAACCAGCAAGAGTTTTAATTTTTGTTTTTAGTTCTTTAAATATTCTTTTATTTTTTTTTTTAAATAAGTCTGATGATCTGTGACACAGAAATCATGTCTCTTGAGATGGTGAGGTCCGACTATCCCTCCATCTCTTAGATGGACAGAATTCGGATGGGATTTCATAAGCAGCTGTATATGCGAGTCTGTCACTATCCATTCTGACCATATGGTCCCTTCAGTATCTGCGTCAGCACAGACTGTTTTATCTCCCAGCATGCAGAACCAACCTGCCTCTGGTGATGCCGGTGGGGAGAGCAATCAAACTGCTGAACATGATCGCTTCGGAGATCTATGTCTTTCATATTCGTGAAAGTGCGTTCAGAAGACCAATACTCTTGACTTTGGAGAGTATCTTGTATTCCTAATGTCGAACCATCTCTCATGTGCTCCTGGTATTATATATTTATTATATTTTACCTGTTCTCAACTAAAAACCTTCTTAAACTATAAAAATTTATTGATTGACAAAATAAACTGGTTTGATTTGATTTGATTATTCAAGAAAATACGTGTAAACGACGTAAACGGAACTAGAAATAGAGGAGAACCGAAAAAAACGTGACACTATCAAACCAATCCATTAATAAATCTCGATTACGTGAGGAGTCGGAGAAATCGATGTGCGTGCTTGCCACGAAGTATGAATGTTGTGGAAGCGAGAGAAGAATATCAAGAAAGAACAGTGTGGTGGTCCATTATTTCTGCTACGGCGTGACAGTTCGTTTTGGTTAAATCCCACAAAATGCCAAAAAACAGTGTCAAATGTATTTTTCTTAGTTAAGGTCGTTTGACGGTAACAGCTGTCCTGGGATGATGATGTACAGCCATCCCTTCATCCCTTTAGCTGCCTTCATAGTATTCTCTTGCTGCTAGGGTACTGCTGCCTATCCCTCCGGAGAGACGGCGGTTAGTTAGTTAATTTATGGTCTTACATGATCGAGTCGATTTGATAAATTTAATCTGTTTTTTTTAATGTATACAAATACTTGTAGACAAATACTGGATTTTACCCATTGCGGGTTAATCATTTTTAAGGATTAATTGTATCTCAATAGAGACGAAGATGTTAATTGTTTTTTTATTTTATTTTTGGAAACAGAATATGGTAGTCGAGGAGTTTGGTAGGCAGTAAGCAGCAAATAGGTAGGCAGAATATTGGTTGGGTTAAGCGATCGCTTTATGTTAACAGCATTTCCCTAAGATTGACCTAAAAAATGTGAAGTGTTTTTAACGTAGAAGCATATATACATCTTTCAAAAATTTGTCGGACGTGGTGGTCGTAAGAAGGGCGCAATGGGGAATGTTGTTAACATAAAGCGATCGCTTAACCCAACCAATGACGGCCATAAGTCCTGTAAACGCCTCGACTACCATATTCTGTTAAAAAAAAAAAAAAACTATTTACATCTTCGTCTCTTTTCAGTCTGCAACATTAGCGTGAATGGTGAAAACTTGGAGCAAGTCGTTGAGTTTGTGTATTTAGGTAGTATGTTTACAAGAGATGGGAGAGTGGAGAGGGATATTGAAAGAAGGGTTGGGGCAGGCAACAAAGTGAATGGTGCACTTAAAGTTGTCATCGCAAACAAAAACCTATCCAAAAAAGCTAGAATGGCAGTGCACAATGGTGTTCTTCTACCGACCCTTATGTATGGAAGCGAAGCATGGAACTGGCAAAGGAAGGATGAAAGTAGAATAAATGCAGTAGAAATGAGATCTCTTAGACGAATGTGTGGATATTCTGTGTATGATAGAGTGTCGAATGAAAATATAAGAAGTGAATGCGGTGCGAATGATGGTGTCATGAACAAAATAATGAAAGGATCATTAAGATGGTTTGACATATGGAAAGAATGAATGAAGAAAGAATGGTAAAAAAATTATATGTTAATGATGTAAATGGTACCAGAAATAGAGGAAGACCAAGGAAAACGTGGCACGATCAAATAAATCAAATATTGAATGTCGGCCATGTGAGGAGTTAGAAATCGACGCGCGTGCATGACACGATGTATGAATGTTGAGGAAGCGAGAGAAATATGTCAGGAAAGAAAGGTGTGGCAGTCCATTCTTTCTGCCTACCCCTTCGGGGAGACGGCGTGATGGTTAGTTAGTTAGTTAGTCTCTTTTAAGATACAATTAATCCTTAAAAATAAATTTGATCGATTATTCGACGCGATATCGATTTTATCAGCGCCGCACTTTAATTGCGACATGACTTATGGATTGCGGGTGACTCGGCAATGATGGCGACAAACCCCGGATTGATTCCCGTAGGCCTCCAGTATGAAAACGGCGCATCATCCGCTCAATTTACGCGACAGGATAATGTTGCGTGACCCGACGGTAGGGGGCCTTGAGAATTTCAGTAAACAAAGTTATATTCAATATAATTGATTAGTGCTAATCTTTTTTTTATGATTTTATTATTCAACTAACTATCTAAACACCGTCTCCGCGAAAGGGTAGGCAGATAGAATTGACAACCACGCTTTTCTTATCTGAAACACTTATACCTACTTAACCATTCTGTCTTCACTCATTCTTTCCATGTGTCCAAACCATCTTAATGACCCTTTCATTATTTTGTTCATAACACTTTCATTCGCACCGAATTCACTTCTTATACCTGCATTTGACAATCTATCATATACAGATTTACCACACATTCGTCTTAGAGATCTCATTTCTATTGCATTTATTTTACTTGCATCCTTCTTTTGCCAGTTCCATGCCGGTTCCACGCAGATAAAAGAAGGATAAAGCCGTTGCCATCTGCCTCGTCTAACTAACTAACTAACTAACCATCACGCCATTTCCCCAGAGGGGTAGGCAGAGAGGATGGATCGCCACAATGCTCTGTCCTGGCATACCTCTCGGGCTTCATCTACATTCATACATCGTACCATGCACGCACGTCGATTATTCCGACTTCGAATGTGGCCGCCTTTTAGTAATTGATTAATTTGGTCATGCCATGTTTTCCTCGGTCGTCCTCGCCTTCTTTTTCCACTCACGCTGCTTGTGTACAACTTTTTAAAACATTCTTCTCTCATCCATTCGTTCCATATGTCCAAACCATCTCCAGGGATCCTTTTTTAATTTTATCCATGATGCAGTCATCTGCCTTACATTTCTTTCTCATTTCATCGTTCGGTATTCTATCATACAACGTTTTCTCGCACATTCTTCTTAGTGATCTAATTTCTACGGCGTTTATCCTGCTTTCATCCTTCTTTTGCCAGCTCCAAGATTCACATCCATACACGAGGGCTGGCACTAGAACTCCATTGTGTGCTGCCATCTTTGCTTCTGTGGATATATGTCTATTTGCAGTAATGACTTTGAGTGCGCCATTTATTTTATTCCCAGCACCAACCCTTCTTTCGATGTCTTTCTTCTCGTCTATATTATATCTATCATATCATTCATAACAAGGGAAAAAACAAGTAATGTCAGTTTAAATTCAAAATAAATGTAATAATGCCATCTAGCGGCATTTGTACGTATCTATCCACAGTAAAAAATTTATATTTAAAAATTATGTGTGTCATCGACTATGGCCAGATAATCGATTGCTAATTGCTAAGAAATATATAAACTTTGATTAGTTTTATTCTTAATTTATTCAAATTAACCTTCTTCTGACATTCCTTGTTT